>OZ024856.1:1237700-1330200 GCA_964017155.1 Oasisia sp. SBJ-2009 | reverse complement strand
TGTACCCAGATTTACTTCAGAACTCCTCTGTACCAAATTTCTTGTAATTATGACTCATTTTACCATTTTCTACACATAAATTACCGATAACTCTACTGATTTATCAACATGACTAATTTTGTGTTAATACTGTTCTTATATTATTTACTCAAATGACATAACCACAGTAACTTGTTTCTCTCTCAGCCATTGGAATAATTGTAGGCCTTGTTTTCAAAATAAAAATAAGCTTATTATTATTACTAGAAAACACTATCACTTTGAAGCTGCACATGAATGGGGCCAGTGGTTGATGTCAGCTGTCTGTGTACACTGTACAGGCTAGTTGCAATTAGGGCCAGGTTACAGAATGCCTTCAGCTGCTGTAGAATGAGTGAGAACTATTGATTGGAGGAGAGATGCATTAGGAGGAAGTCCCTTCATCTTCTGTAAAGATGATTCACTGCTTGTGCCAGACGCAATCAATATGCTTATTAGAAGACCAGGTACTCTACTTATTTCTTTGTGTTTTCGCTGTGAACCCACAGGTGAAATTGCAATTTGCCACAGGCAAATATACAACTCCATTAGAAAACGAAAAAGCCCTTTAAAGTACCCAGGTGTAAGATCATAAGAATATTGATTGCTTAGCTGAATAATACACACAATTCACAAGTTTTTATACTTTTGTTTGGAATATTTTAAATCTACCCATACTGTAATTAATGTTTACTGAAATTAATGTGAGGCAAAATTATTATTTCCATTTATAGTTGGCATGGAAGAATGATGCAGTCTTTAATAGTCAGTGTCAGAAATATAACCTCTCTCATGTGGTCAACAGCATTACGAAGCAGCATTAAATAAACATGACAACAATTGGCCATGTATTTGAAATAAACATGTTAATTAATTAATTAAACAAAATAAAACAAAGGCTAAAGTGAGCGCATTGTTTAAAGCAAAGTACTCAAATACTTATTTCATCAAATTTACAGTCACGGGAAAGGTCGGACAAGTAAATCACACTTAGGTCAGAAATTCACAAATATGTACAAAACCATAACCCATTAATTTAAGATTTAAACAACAACTTGCCCCAATCACGGTCTTTTGCCTGGCCTGAAAGAAAGGATTATTTTTACCAAGTCAAAATATCAATATGTTGTGATTTGATAACCCAGATATGCTCATGTTTTCGATAAATTTTATTTTACAATCACAACGCCACACGCTACAAAAATTGACTACACTGTACGCAAGAATTCTATGTCACTTTGGATACAGCTTAAATTACATACTACATACATTGAAGCTTTGCAACATTTCCATTTTAATCAGTTGTAAATAAAAGTTTTAAACCTAATAATTTCATATACACTGTACCTCTAATTACAGAAATAGGACTGCTTTCAAATTTATCAAAAATAAAGGACTGTGATTGGGTATATGGCCATGTCTTGACCAATTTTTAAACAATCCTTGATATAATGAGGTGCATTTATTATGAAAAGCTAATATTTACATTTAAAGGAGACCATAACAATATAAATTATATTCGTGAAAATGCTCATAAAGTTGGCAGTATATTATTCAAAACAAATTTCATAATTACACAACTAGCAATGTTCGACTTACTTCTACGTTTTAATGCTAGTTGTGTAATTATGATTTTTTTTCAAATAATATAAATTATAGTTTCTTTTAATTATTTGTTCCAGTAAATAATAACTAATAATCTTTATAATGTATATTGTATAATAGTACTTTTTGGTTATACTAAAAACAATACCAAAAGCAACATGCAAATTTAAATGATTAATTAAACTAAATACTAACACATTAAATATGTAAAAATTAACAAAATAACCAAGCCGACATCCTAGAAATACTAAGATTTTACACATTATTTAACGGACACTAATTTATGCATTATTATGATGCAAATCAAAGTAATTTTTAAAAGAAATTGATTTTGATAGTCAATCATATGTATAAGTATTACTATCCAGCTGTGTAAATAAACTGCTCTATTGTAGTAAAAATATAATGATGTAATTTCAATTATGTTGCAAGAAGACCCAATGAACAATTTCGGAGTAGTTTATTCTCAGAGTCACTGAATTGTGTGAGATTTCTCTGACCAGGCAATGAGTTGGGTGTGGTCAGTGATTGTGGTCAAGCGTCCACTTACTGCTGGGCTTTGGGTCCTCTTCGCTGACCGTCACCGTAAGAACAGCACACGCTGTGGGAGACAGAGTGGACAGTGACTGACCACAGCAACAATGGAACTCACATCAATATGACATTGATTTTCATACCTGTGAGTTGGCAAATGACAGAGACTGGGTCTGTCATTAAACACAACACTTGCATGTGACATTCAGGCAGGTGATTGTAAACCTACTTTCAAGGCTGGTTGTCAGTTCTGGGGCCCACAATCAGCCCTGGCGGCTGTCACTAACTGGGGGGTCACAGATTTGTTTTTAGTGTGAGATTATTGTGAATGCACTGAATATCAAAGAGGTTTGTGGTTAAACAAGTGTCATCACGTGATATGTTCCATTTGTTTGCTTTCTATGAGCTAAACAGTTTAAACATGAACCATGTTTAGGAATTATTAAATTCAATTAGATCCATTATACGGATACAACAATACATCTTCTAAATATATAGTCTAGTCTAGGGAAATAATTAGCAATTAACAGATAATAAAAATGAAAATCAGACAACCTCGCTTTAACAACGATTATAATTGCCAATAATGGCTGGGATTACAAGTGCTTACATATACGGAACCAATTAATAGTGATTATAAATAATTAGAACCAATTGAGTGTAGATATTTCAGCGAGTACCTTTGGCCTTGTTCTTGGACTTGGCCGGAGCCTTGGTGGGTCCAGTGGAGTTGGTGCGGATGTCCACCCTGCCTGGGTCAACCAAGGCCTGGGTGAGTCCGTCCATGACCACACTGTGGATCCACGACTTGAGCAGCGGGATCTCCATCATGTGGATGGCTTTGAGGACACGCACGGAGAACCACACCTCAGGCCTGTCAACAGAGACCAGCCTTGATAATACGCACAGAGACCTACACATAAAGCCTGTCAACAGAGACCATCCTTGATAATATGCACAGAGAACCACACCTCAGCCCTGTCAACAGAGACCAGCCTTGATAATACACACAGAGAACCACACCTAAAGCCTGTCAACAGAGACCAGCCTTGATAATACACACAGAGACCCACATCTAAAGCTTCTCAACAGAGATCAACCTTGATAACATGCACAGAACCATACTTCAGGGTTGTCATTGTCGGGTGTCAGACATGTATGTGGCCAGTTGGGCTGAAACCATTTGAAAACTGGCGGCCTGAACTGGCCCGACAGATTCAAAACATGAGAGGGCCATCAGGACTGTGCCAGTGTCGAGCCCTGTAGCCCAGGGCTGTAATGTAACAAAGTACACTTACTTCATTACTTTACTTAAGTAGAAAAGTTTACTTTTCTTGAGTAATGAAGTACACTTTTTTAGAAGTAGTTTTACTATACAAATATGTGTACTTTTCCTAAATGTAACAAAGTTCTCATAATTTTTTATGAGTACTTCGCTGCCCAGTCAAGATGTGGTGCTTCAGTCATGACCCCAGATCAGACTCAGCCCCAGAGTTCAGATCCCAGATTGCAATTATCACACTGGCTTCATCAGGTGACTAAGCAAATCGTTTGTTCAACTGAGATAGAAATCTGGCAAGTCCTGGACAAGTGACATGTCTGTCTGTTGTATGTTGTCTGTTCCTGCTGATATCTGTAAATAAATCTATGTTGACCACAACAGCTTCACTTCCTGCGCAGATAATTGGCGGAACTTTTAGGATCTTTGAAAATTTAAGAAAGAAATTATGAGTACTTTGTTACATTTAGAAAAAAGTACACATATTTGTACTTCGTTACAAGTAAAAGTACATTATCATGTTGAATCTAGTGTGTACATAGCATGAACAATTGGTTTAATACACAATTATTTAAATCTAAGTTCCCTTGTCTTGTGTTTCACACAAATTCTAGTTTTGATAAATGAGAGACTTACTTTTCGAGGAAGAAGACTGTGAGTGAGCTGATGTGAGGGAAGGGCGTGTCCTTGTCCAGGTGCAGCACCAGCTGCAGCTTACCCATGACACACAGGTCCTCCACAGCCACATCCAGGTTCATTCCCATCCTGTCAGCACAGTGGCACATGTTACACACGCGGCACACACAGTGGCACACACGGTGGCACACACGGTGGCACACACGGTGGCACACACGGTGGCACACACGGTGGCACACACGGTGGCACACACGGTGGCACACACAGTGGCACACACGGTGGCACACACGGTGGCACACACGGTGGCACACACGGTGGCACACACGGTGGCACACACAGTGGCACACACTGTGGCACACACGGTGGCACACACAGTGGCATACACACTAACATTTCATGGAACTGAGAAAAAGCTCAAATACATTTGCAGCCCAGGTGAATAAAGTATTAATTTACTTCCATTAAAAATAAACAATACTTTACCAGTTTGAATAATGTAATGTTTATTTGAAATTTTACTTTTTTGTACTGAAAGTCTTTTTTAATGCATACTTTGGACCGAATGGTGTGTGATTTGAAATGTAAATACCTAATTTTAATGTTGTCTGTCTCAAAACAAACAAAATTCACATGGGTCAATTCCACTGCACATAAATTCACAACAAATCTGTTAAACTTAAATGAAACTTAATATAAACAGTTGCCCTTATATAAAGATGCTCTTACTGCTATACTCCTAAATATACCTTAAGAGATCTGATTAACTATCTCAGTGAGGTGGCATATCTACCAGCTACGCATGAATGCACATGGAAGCACACTTTCCTATATCTAGAGCAAAAAATACAAATACTCTTGAGGGAGTCAAATACAAATACTTATAAATTCAAAAGTATTTAAATACAAATATATTGGAAAGTATTTTTAATACTTTTTCAAATACTTTTCAAATACTTTAAATTTTTAGGATATATTACTATAATAGGTAAAAGAAAAGCAAATCATACACTTATATCGTGACATCTAGTTTTCAGGCATAATTAGTATTTTACTCATATGATGACAGGCAGACCATTGCTGGGGGGGGGGGTATTGTTATTGCTAACTACATCACAGTGATGACTGACTCAGAAACCTCTATCCACAGAGGTTAAAGGCCATAATCTGTGTTTGTTTGTTAAGTTAAGCCAGGAGATTCATAATAAAATGCCTATGTTGCCCTCAGAAGAGACAATGCTAATGACTGCTAGGATCTTGTGAGGAAGTGTGACAGCTCAACTTGAAAGACAGCTTGGAGGCCAGAAATGCCTGGGGCCAGCTTGGAGCATGACCAAAGAACAAAGGGGATATTGACCTATGATCACTGCTTTGAGCAAACAAAAGTTATGGTCACTGCCAGTGCCATGGGGGACACCTATTGTCAGGTGTCTTTGACAATAATTAGCACTGTTGGGTGAAAGACAGTAAGACACATTGAAGTTACAATCAATGGATATTGTGAAGGTTAAAAATAACTTGTTTGGTGAAAGGTGATTTGCAGTGAAGGTAGTCACCTTGGCATTTTTTTGTATTGCGAATATTACATAATAGACTAAAGAATGTAAATTAATAAACTTACAATAAAAAATTTACTTAATGTACCATTTTCCACCGAGACGAGTGGCAAAGACCATCTTGAAGTCGTCACACTGCAGCCCCACGTCAGCCTCCAGCACCATCTCGTACTGCTGACAGTGGCTGAGTCCGGGGGGTGGACACATGATGTTTGTCCACGACATCGGCTTCTTCAGTCTGCCCAGTTTGTCTGTGCATTCGTACGCCTGCACGTACTTCACATAGGGCGTGTGTTCTCCCACGCTGAAGCTCGACAGCTCAATACTGTCTGCAGCAGGCAAAGTAATAAACACGTCATATTGTTATATGTGTATAGCAACCACACATACATCGTTCACATGTGTATATGTTTGATATAATGTACAGATATGTCAAACCTATTGTTTGACATATACAATAATGTAAGTGTAATAGCACATAATAGACACACACATGTAGATCCTAATTCACGTACAGCCATGTACCGGGGTATGTCTAATACCAAACCAACTGACCATAAACCAATTTACATGTTTCAGGGCCAAGGAGCACCCATATACCCTAAGTTGCACTCAACAGTTAATGAGTTCCTATACAACCTCCCCAAACTGCACTAAAACCTGCCTCAGGGTCAGTGAGGCCCATGGTGATCGAGGCCTGAGTTGGTAACATATAATCACAGCAGACATGAATCAGCAGCTTTAACTCCAGCACCAAGGACACTAGTGCTATTGTGGAGTCAGGTCAGCCCTGCACACATGTGTATAGTCTGGTCAGATCACATTAATAGATAACCTTAAGTTGGCACAAACACTCCTTGAGCAATTAGCATGCCAGGAGACATGTGTGTGGCTGCAGTAGGAGATAGTCATAGTGAAAGTGAAAGATCACGGTAAAATGATCAGGACAAAACTGGTGTAAATCAACATATAGCAGCTAATACATGCCACGTACATTACGTGAGATAAACAACATGGACAGTCTATAATACAAATTATGCAGCTTTCCAATTAACAACACAATTTGTCAGGTATGAGTGTTGCATAGAAAACGATGAATTAGTAGCGCTGGAACAGACATGTGTTTCCAACTGGCCAATTATACATACTCCAAAATGGAGGAATGTGCCCCCCACTGAGGTAAATACTTCACATATGCCAAGGAAAACAACCCTAACCAGGAACTGTAATTTGCAGCCACACAGGATAAGGTTCTAGAGCCTTGTAATCTTGTCCCAGCCATGTGGGAAGTATCTAGTATCTACCCTGCTGCTTCCCTGGTGCAGACAACTGCAGCCAAGTACAGTAGGGTGGATTTATAAGTTGTAGGTCACTTCCAGGCTTCCAGCATGCAGGTATCAGTTGAATTAGATGTGTTATACATAGTAATTACATGCGTATGTGTGTGTGTGTGTGTGTGTGTGTGTGTGTGTGTGTGTGTGTGTTTGTGTGTGTGTGTGTCTGTGTGTGTGTGTGTGTGTGTGTGTGTGTGTGTGTGTGTGTGTGTGTGTATGTATGTATGTATGTATGTATGTATGTATGTATGTATACATACATGCTTCAGTCAGAGCCGTAACGTCATTTTATAAGTCATATACTTTTCTTGAGTATCAAAGTACATTTTTTGGAAGTACTTTAAACAAAATTTGTACTTTTTGTTAATGTAACAATGAATTCATAATTGCTTGGTTAAATTTGGGAAGCTCCTATGATGTTTTAATTAACGATCTGTGTCAAAACATTTTACTTTTACTCATGTACAAAATATATATACTTGTTACAGCTTGTATGTATGTACATATGCATGTACAAACATGCCCACAATCCAACTTACACTAAGATGTTCTTGCTACATATATTACACTAATTTGTCACTGACAAACTAGATTACTGCTGCTGCCAAAATAAATTTCACGGCCAATGATGACAGCTACAGTCCAATTACTTTAATAAGATCATTGTAAGTGGAAATAAATTAGGATCTACAGAATGTGAGTTACAAGTAGGAGTCGTTGGTGTGAGGGGGGTGGGGATGTGTGAGGGGGAGTGTTGGTGTGTGAGGGGGAGTGTTGGTGTGTGAGGGGGAGTGTTGGTGGGTGAGTGAGGGGGAGTGTGGGTGTGTGAGGGGGAGTGTTGGTGTGAGGGGGAGTGTTGGTGTGTAAGGGGGAGTATTGGTGTGTGAGGGGGAGTGTGGGTGTGTGAGGGGGAGTGTGGGTGTGTGAGGGGGAGCGTTGGTGTGTGAGGGGAGTGTTGGTGTGTGAGGAGGCGTATTGGTGTGTGAGGGGGGAGTGTTGATGTGTGAGGGGGAGTATTGGTGTGTGAGGGGGAGTGTTGATGTGTGAGGGGGAGTGTTGATGTGTGAGGGGGAGTGTTGGAGTGTGAGGGGGAGTGTTGATGTGTGAGGGGGAGTATTGGTGTGTGAGGGGGAGTGTGGGTGTGTGAGGGGGAGTGTGGGTGTGTGAAGGGGAGTGTGGATGTGTGAGGGGGAGTGTGGGTGTGTGAGGGGGAGTGTTGGTGTGTGAAGGGGAGTGTGGATGTGTGAGGGGGAGTGTGGGTGTGTGAGGGGGAGTGTGTGAAGGGGAGTGTGGGTGTGCGATGGGGAGTGTGGATGTGTGGGGGGAGTGTGGGTGTGTGAGGGGGAGTGTGGGTGTGTGAGGGGAGTATGGGTGTATGTGTGAGGGGGAGTGTGGATGTGTGAGGGGGAGTGTGGGTGTGTGAGGGTGTGTGGGTGTGTGAGGGGGAGTGTGGGTGTGTGAGGGGGAGTGTGGATGTGTGAGGGGGAGTGTGGATGTGTAAGGGGGAGTGTGGGTGTGTGAGGGGGAGTGTGGGTGTGTGAGGGGGAGTGTGGGTGTGTGAGGGGGAGTGTGGGTGTGTGAGGGGGAGTGTGGTTGTGTGGGGGGAGTGTGTGAGGGGGAGTGTGGGTGTGTGAGGGGGAGTGTTTGTGTGATGGGGAGTGTGGGTGTGTGAGGGGGAGTGTTGGTGTGTGAGGGGGAGTGTTGGTGTGTGAGGGGGACTGTTGGTGTGTGAGGGGGAGTGTAGATGTGTGAGGGGAGTGTTGATGTGTGAGGGGGAGTATTGGTGTGAGAGGGGGAGTGTGGGTGTGTGAGGGGCAGTGTTGATGTGTGAGGGGGAGTGTGGGTGTGTGACGGAGAGTGTGGGTGTGTGAGGGGGAGTGTGGGGGTGTGTGAGGGGGAGTGTGGGTTTGTGAGGGGGAGTGTGGATGTGTGGGGGGAGTGTGGGTGTGTGAGGGGGAGTGTGTGAAGGGGAGTGTGGGTGTGCGAGGGGGAGTGTGGATGTGTGGGGGGAGTGTGGGTGTGTGAGGGGGAGTGTGGGTGTGTGAGGGGGAGTATGGGTGTATGTGTGAGGGGGAGTGTGGATGTGTGAGGGGGAGTGTGGGTGTGTGAGGGGGAGTGTTGATGTGTGAGGGGGAGTGTGGGTGTGTGAGGGGGAGTGTGGGTGTGTGAGGGGGAGTGTTGATGTGTGAGGGGGAGTGTGGATGTGTGAGGGGGAGTGTGGGTGTGTGAGGGGGAGTGTGGGTGTGTGAGGGGGAGTGTGGGTGTGTGAGGAGTGTGGGGAGTGTGGGTGTGTGAGGGGGAGTATTGGTGTGAGAGGGGGAGTGTGTGAAGGGGAGTGTGGGTGTGCGAGGGGGAGTGTGGATGTGTGGGGGGAGTGTGGGTGTGTGAGGGGGAGTGTGGGTGTGTGAGGGGGAGTATGGGTGTATGTGTGAGGGGGAGTGTGGATGTGTGAGGGGGAGTGTGGGTGTGTGAGGGGGAGTGTGGGTGTGTGAGGGGGAGTGTGGATGTGTGAGGGGGAGTGTGGGTGTGCGAGGAGTGTGGGGAGTGTGTGTGTGAGGGGGAGTGTGGGTGTGTGAGGGGGAGTGTGGGTGTGTGAGGGGGAGTGTGGATGTGTGAGGGGGAGTGTGGGTGTGTGAGGAGTGTGGGGAGTGTGGGTGTGTGAGGGGGAGTGTGGGTGTGTGAGGGGGAGTGTGGGTGTGTGAGGGGGAGTGTGGGTGTGTGAGGGGGGTGTGGGTGTGTGTGGGGGAGTGTGGATGTGTGAGGGGGAGTGTGGATGTTTTAGGGGGAGTGTGGGTGTGTGAGGGGGAGTGTGGGTGTGTGGGGAGTGTGGGTGTGTGAGGGGGAGTGTGGGTGTGTGTGGGGGAGTGTGGGTGTGTGAGGGGGAGTGTGGGTGTGTGAGGGGGAGTGTGGGTGTGTAAGGGGGAGTGTTGGTGTGTGGTGGGGAGTGGGTGTAAATGAGGGGGAGTGTGGGTGTGTGAGGGGGATTGTTGGTGTGTGAGGGGGAGTGTGGGTGTGTGGGGGGAGTGTGGGTGTGTGAGGGGGAGTGTGGTTGTGTGAGGGGGAGTGTGGGTGTGTGGGTGTGTGGGGGGAGTGTGGATGTGTGAGGGGGAGTGTGGTTGTGTGAGGGGGAGTGTGGGTGTGTGAGGGGGAGTGTGGGTGTGTGAGGGGGAGTGTGGGTGTGTGGGGGAGTGTGGATGTGTGAGGGGGAGTGTGGGTGTGTGAGGGGGGGTGTGGGTGTGTGGGGGAGTGTGGATGTGTGAGGGGGAGTGTGGGTGTGTGAGGGGGAGTGTGGTTGTGTGAGGGGGAGTGTGGGTGTGTGGGGGGAGTGTGGATGTGTGAGGGGGAGTGTGGTTGTGTGAGGGGGAGTGTGGGTGTGTGAGGGGGAGTGTGGGTGTGTGAGGGGGTGTGTGGGTGTGTGGGGGAGTGTTGGTGTGTAAGGGGGAATATTGGTGTGTGAGGGGGAGTGTGGGTGTGTGAGGGGGAGTGTGGTTGTGTGAGGGGGAGTGTGGGTGTGTGAGGGGAGTGTGGATGTGTGAGGGGGAGTGTGGATGTGTGGGGGGAGTGTGGGTCACTCACCTATGAAGGCTGGCTTGATGTCATTCACCACAGGGTCCAAGTTCCTCTTCAGCAGGTCTGAGATACTTTCACTGCTGAAGATCCACCTACGACGTGACAAGTCCTGTCAATATGTCATGTTGTGTCATCATGTCACGTTAACATGACATAGTGTCTCATCGGTCAACATGTCATGCTAACATGTAACCATAATAATGTGTCATCATGGTCAAGTTAATGCATTATAATGTCAGGTTAATGTGTCATTATGTCATGTTGGTGTTTTTGTGATAGATTGGTGTGTCATTGTGTTAGAGCCACTGACATGTCAGATTGGCGTTTCATTAAATCAAGTGAACATGTCAACATGTTAACTTAGTGTGTCAATGTCAACTTAGTGTGTCACCTCAATTACCTCATCGATGTGTCTACACCAGATCAAACAACATGGCCGTCAATTAACGTAGCAAGTATTATCATACAAACTTTGAGATGACTTCAAGAAAACATTGTATACTTAGATTTATTATATTAATAATTTATATATTGTCATATCAAAACCAGATCACAAAGTACCCAGATGCTATCTATAGGTGTTTTAAACAGACACATTGAAATAAGACTCTGCACATTCCAACTCACTTTGGCAGATTTATGACTGGTCTCCATGCCAACCATTTCTCTGACCATCAAAAATGCATTTACCAGGTAATTTGTGTCTTGAATTAGAACTTGAGACACCACCAGGTGACACCACCAGGTGCCTCCTGTCATCTATAATTCACAGCCCACAAATTCCTAGTGCACACATGCATTTGAATTTATTGTCAAGCCACTGGAAGCTGATACGAGAATAGCTTCTAATTCCCGGTAGTGCGGACTGCCCGGCTGAGACTCTCAGAGTTGAGTGGGTGAGACGTTGGTGCATCGCAAATGTCATGTCAAACCACACACACAGACTGCCTAGTGTTCACTTAGCAACACAGCAGTGGCTAGACCACCTGCAAACTCAACTTAGACGTATGAAACATGTCACAATTGGCTGGTGATGGCCACAGGTGGACTATTGATTCTTACAGTGAAGGGATGTCTGAAAGAATATCAACTTATCGCTATTTGCTGGATGAAAGCATGAGCAATGCGTAACATGCAGAAAATACATTGCAAATGTGATTAGAACCAGCTCTACATCAGATTTTGTGTCTATATAATTACCAACATTATTTTCCTCTATATTTAAGCCTACATAGGGTAATTATAATTTAATTATCTCATAATTGCTATACTGATTACATAGTCTGCTTAATTTTTATTTTGCACTATTGGTCAGACAAAAATAGTATCTTTGTTCTATAAGTTGATTAATTGAAATTAATTGAATTATTTATATATATAATACTCATGACACACGCACACATACAACACAAGTGTAGAGGCCCAACTGGGGACCCTGATATTGTAATTGTAAGTGGGGCCCTATAACTGACATGAGGTGGTCAGCGCAGTGTTTCACTGTGGTCACTTGTCTGTGGTCGGGTTCTTCTGGACTTTCCTGTTAAGGTCTGAGCAAATCTAAACTTGTATGTCAACCATGTGTACTGGGCAATAATGAATGTTGCCTTTTTAAATAATTTTATTTTACAACTTTTTAACCTGCACGCACGGTTCCATGCACACTGCACAAACCGCACTGCGCACACACACGCATGCACTGCACACACACACGCACGCACGCACAAACACACACACAAACACACACCCTTTGAATGCACGATTACGTATACAGCAGTTGTCTTTCTCTAAAAATCTGACTCTGCATATAGTTATAATGCTTAATCAACGTCATAATACATGCTGCTACAGTATATAGCTTTATGTCCACAAAGCCAAACACATTATCAATGAATAAAAAATTCCACATATTGTGCCATATGCCACTGAACCTTTTGAATGTGCATATTGTTGTGACATCAGAGATGGCACTTACTGGCATCAGAGTGACCCTTTCTTTGCATTAAGAGCATGTTTACAAGGACAACTTTTGGGTTGAAGTGAGCATCAGAATGAACTATTATGTGATATTCTGATGTTCTACAAACACTGGCCATGATAGGGAAACACATTTATCTTACGATTCCATACAAATAAAATTTTATTAAAAATTGAAACAAAATGTTTTGCAGAGGCCTGGTTGAGCTTTGAGACCACCGCGCTGTCTTCGGCTCAATTTACATTTCTCAGTAATTGTATCGATTGCAGCCAATTGGATAAATAAGGTATAAATATACGTCAACAATATGTAGAATTATATTTTCATTGTACTAAAATATCAATGGTTTTGCATCAGATTTGAATGAGTGTCCTTCCGATGAAAAAAATAAACACATCTAACGTACACATTTACCAACTGATCTACGGCAAAGTCAGGATTCTGTTACCAGATTTAAAGTGCTACATTAAATTTACAACCCTTCCTTCACGCATCAGTGATATTAATGGATTACACAACATTTTTTTCTGAAGGTAAATACACTAAATGTTTGTACTGTACGTGTCCTTGTGTGAATTATCTCCCGTAGACTGCAACTGATACAATTACTTTGAAAATGAGCCGAAACAGAAGGAGCCTTGCTTCCATTTCAATTGTTTAAAAAAACTTTGATTCGTTTGGAACCATAAGATAGATATCTGTTGTCACCCTGTGATGCCTAGTATTTGTATTACATTGAACTATTTTACACACATTTATTCTGACTCTAGTTTCAACCCAAAAGCTATCATTACAAACATGCTCTGAACGCATAGAAAGTGTCCGCCTGATGCCATCTCTGACTCTATGATACCACTTGACTGCCTAGCTACTTAAAATTCAGCTTTCTGCAGGAATCACAGTACAAATGGGTTTAAAACTGAATTTATACTAGTCATACTAGAAATGTATTTTTATTGAATGTTGTCAAACGTTACATATAAACTTAATCTTTGTGTATACATGGAAAACAAATTTTAGGTAATGCCTTGTTTTTATTGCCTTTAATAGTGCTGACAATGCAGTGAAATATTAATGTTCTAATATTAAGAGACTCTGCACACTAAGTAAAGGCATGTATGTCACCAGTCTTGCACAAAGCCATAATTAATTACAGTTTTCATTGTCACAGAACTGATAGAGTGTTCACTGGAGCATGACGGCCAGACTGTCCATTGTGCATGCTCCTATGTCATGCATATTATTGGAATTGTGGCTGTTGTTCATAGAAACTGGCTCAGGTATTACAGGTAATTATATCACTGAATGCACTCTTCTGTCTACCGACGTCTATACACAGTTGACTGCTCATGAACCACAGAGATGTAGGGCCTCACTTCAGTTTGTGTAGCACATTTCTATAGATATACACATATATAACACACAACATTAACACAGCGGCACACAAGTTCCTACAAGTGAACTGGACTAGGTTGGTGGGCCACATATTTCAGACCGTGGGTGTGAAAGGTGTTGAGCCCCAGCTCAGACAAATGAGGTCAGCTAATTGAGCTAAATGAAAAAAGTTCTGCTGAACTTGTAGAACTTAAGTGTGTTTTTTGGAAGTATCAGAGAGATACAAGATACAGGAGGCTGACATTGACCACTAGTGTAGTGGACAGTACTGCTTCTTCAGGTGAGGAGAATGAGTTCAAGAGATACAATGGTGAGAGAAGAATGAGTCCAAGAGATACAATGGTGAGAGAAGAATGAGTCCAAGAGATACAATGGTGAGAGAAGAATGAGTCCAAGAGATACAATGGTGAGAGAAGAATGAGTCCAAGAGATACAATGGTGAGAGAAGAATGAGTCCAAGAGATACAATGGTGAGAGAAGAATGAGTCCAAGAGATACAATGGTGAGAGAAGAATGAGTCCAAGAGATACAATGGTGAGAGAAGAATGAGTCCAAGAGATACAATGGTGAGAGAGGAATGAGTCCAAGAGATACAATGGTGAGAGAAGAATGAGTCCAAGAGATACAATGGTGAGAGAAGAATGAGTCCAAGAGATACAATGGTGAGAGAGGAATGAGTCCAAGAGATACAATGGTGAGAGAAGAATGAGTCCAAGAGATACAATGGTGAGAGAAGAATGAGTCCAAGAGATACAATGGTGAGAGAAGAATGAGTTCACGAGATACAATGGTGAGAGAGGAATGAGTCCAAGAGATACAATGGTGAGAGAAGAATGAGTTAAAGAGATACAATGGTGAGAGAAGAATGAGTCCAAGAGATACAATGGTGAGAGAAGAATGAGTCCAAGAGATACAATGGTGAGAGAAGAATGAGTCCAAGAGATACAATGGTGAGAGAGGAATGAGTCCAAGAGATACAATGGTGAGAGAAGAATGAGTTAAAGAGATACAATGGTGAGAGAAGAATGAGTCCAAGAGATACAATGGTGAGAGAAGAATGAGTTCAAGAGATACAATGGTGAGAGAAGAATGAGTCCAAGAGATACAATGGTGAGAGAAGAATGAGTTAAAGAGATACAATGGTGAGAGAAGAATGAGTCCAAGAGATACAATGGTGAGAGAAGAATGAGTTCAAGAGATACAATGGTGAGAGAAGAATGAGTTAAAGAGATACAATGGTGAGAGAAGAATGAGTCCAAGAGATACAATGGTGAGAGAAGAATGAGTCCAAGAGATACAATGGTGAGAGAAGAATGAGTCCAAGAGCTACAATGGTGAGGAGAATGAGTACAAGAGATACAATGGTGAGAGAAGAATGAGTTCAAGAGATACAATGGTGAGAGAAGAATGAGTTCAAGAGATACAATGGTGAGAGAAGAATGAGTTCAAGAGATACAATGGTGAGAGAGGAATGAGTCCAAGAGATACAATGGTGAGAGAAGAATGAGTCCAAGAGATACAATGGTGAGAGAAGAATGAGTCCAAGAGATACAATGGTGAGAAGAATGAGTCCAAGAGATACAATGGTGAGGAGAATGAGTTCAAGAGATACAATGGTGAGAGAAGAATGAGTTCAAGAGATACAATGGTGAGAGAGGAATGAGTCCAAGAGATACAATGGTGAGAGAGGAATGAGTCCAAGAGATACAATGGTGAGAAGAATGAGTCCAAGAGATACAATGGTGAGAAGAATGAGTCCAAGAGATACAATGGTGAGGAGAATGAGTCCAAGAGATACAATGGTGAGAGAAGAATGAGTCCAAGAGATACAATGGTGAGAAGAATGAGTCCAAGAGATACAATGGTGAGAAGAATGAGTCCAAGAGATACAATGGTGAGAGAAGAATGAGTCCAAGAGATACAATGGTGAGAAGAATGAGTCCAAGAGATACAATGGTGAGAAGAATGAGTCCAAGAGATACAATGATGACAGAAGAATGAGTCCAAGAGATACAATGGTGAGAAGAATGAGTCCAAGAGATACAATGGTGAGAAGAATGAGTCCAAGAGATACAATGGTGAGAAGAATGAGTCCAAGAGATACAATGGTGAGAGAAGAATGAGTCCAAGAGATACAATGGTGAGAAGAATGAGTCCAAGAGATACAATGGTGAGAAGAATGAGTCCAAGAGATACAATGGTGAGAAGAATGAGTCCAAGAGATACAATGGTGAGAGAAGAATGAGTCCAAGAGATACAATGGTGAGAAGAATGAGTCCAAGAGATACAATGGTGAGAAGAATGAGTCCAAGAGATACAATGGTGAGAAGAATGAGTCCAAGAGATACAATGGTGAGAAGAATGAGTCCAAGAGATACAATGGTGAGAAGAATGAGTCCAAGAGATACAATGGTGAGAAGAATGAGTCCAAGAGATACAATGGTGAGAGAAGAATGAGTCCAAGAGATACAATGGTGAGAAGAATGAGTCCAAGAGATACAATGGTGAGAAGAATGAGTCCAAGAGATACAATGGTGAGAGAAGAATGAGTCAAAGAGATACAATGGTGAGAAGAATGAGTCCAAGAGATACAATGGTGAGAAGAATGAGTCCAAGAGATACAATGGTGAGAAGAATGAGTCCAAGAGATACAATGGTGAGAAGAATGAGTCCAAGAGATACAATGGTGAGAGAAGAATGAGTCCAAGAGATACAATGGTGAGGAGAATGAGTTCAAGAGATACAATGGTGAGAGAAGAATGAGTCCAAGAGATACAATGGTGAGAAGAATGAGTCCAAGAGATACAATGGTGAGAAGAATGAGTCCAAGAGATACAATGGTGAGAGAAGAATGAGTCCAAGAGATACAATGGTGAGAAGAATGAGTCCAAGAGATACAATGGTGAGAAGAATGAGTCCAAGAGATACAATGGTGAGAGAAGAATGAGTCAAAGAGATACAATGGTGAGAAGAATGAGTCCAAGAGATACAATGGTGAGAAGAATGAGTCCAAGAGATACAATGGTGAGAAGAATGAGTCCAAGAGATACAATGGTGAGAGAAGAATGAGTCCAAGAGATACAATGGTGAGAAGAATGAGTCCAAGAGATACAATGGTGAGAAGAATGAGTCCAAGAGATACAATGGTGAGAAGAATGAGTCCAAGAGATACAATGGTGAGAGAAGAATGAGTCCAAGAGATACAATGGTGAGAAGAATGAGTCCAAGAGATACAATGGTGAGAAGAATGAGTCCAAGAGATACAATGGTGAGAAGAAGAATGAGTCCAATAGATACAATGGTGAGAGAGGAATGAGTTAAAGAGATACAATGGTGAGGAGAAGAGAGCAACACAGAGTGTGTCAATGTGTTGTGTGGACACGGTGTCTTACCAGCGATTGATGATGAAGTTGAGCCACTCTGTGGTCTCGTGGTGTGTCAGAGCCCGTCTGCGATGCAGCAGTGTCTCCTGCTGCAGGATGTGGTCCTCCACCAATGACATGACCTTGCCCCGCCACACCACAAACACCAGGGCCACCAGTCCAAACACGTACGTGAATGACAGCTGTAGGGCTCCAAACACCCACGCGATCATAATTATTGCCGACACAAACACATATATTCTCAACTGTTGGTTCTCGCGGAAACCACGTGCAGACTTTTCCTGTGCTCGTTCCTTGGCGCTGGTCTTGCCTGACGGTGACGCTGCTGGGTCCGTCACGCCTTCAGCACTCTTGTTCTGAGCGGAAGTCATCTTTCGTGTTTCAGTTCACTTGACCAAATCTGAAACTATTACAAATCAATAATTTAATGATAACAGCTCAGACGTGTGCACCATCACGCTAATGGCTTCTGGGGCTGACTTCATCAGTACCAACTCTTCTGTCTCATCCATTTTAAAAACTTCTCTTTTAACGTCAGCCAATGAAATCACCCACAAGGCGTGTGGTCGGCCTCCGGTCATGTGATATAATGTTTTGGGTGATTTCAGCCACATGCTGTGAATGGTGAATGGCAGTAGGGTAGTGCAGAGGGTACTGGCTTGTGAGGCTGGATTATTTTATGATTTACTAAAAAATACGGAATATGTATTACCCGGGGTATATTATTATTCTACTTTCCCTTTTTTATTTCATATATATATATATATATATATATATATATATAATATACCGCACCAGACTTTTTGCAATTAAATACGTAATTGGAACATATTTTATTGTACAGCTGAGCAACGTTCATCCGCCACCTGTTAGTGCCAGTCTTAGAGTCCTTACAAAGAAACATAGTACGGCTGTGAAGAGTATAGATAAGTATAATAAATGGCTATCATTAACTGATTGATTTAGCTACTTTTAATAACATGACATGTTTTTATTTTTAGTGATAGCAATTAAAATCTTTGTAAATTTGTTAGTACAACAGTTACGATATTTTTTTTTTTTTTTTTTTTTTTATAAAACAATCAGTAACAATTTAAATCAAATAAATAGGTCATTGAAAGGTCTCACAAAAAATAGTAAATATTAAGGATACACTTCCATCGTGGGTGCAGAACAATTTACTGGACCCCGAAGACAGCTGAATAGAAAAAATAGCTAAAAGTCCGACAAATAATAATTGTAAACATACCAAACGTAGGTAATACTGGATATAAAATTTATTCCAAGGTAATGCCAATTTCATATTGAGGACAATTGAAATAATGCATAACTTTTTACTACTTAGATATTTAAATTCTGTAAACGGTGTCTTGTTACCTATTATACATACAATCGACCTGCACCTCATAAACGTGGTAAATATATTTTTTATTGAGATACCTTAATTATTGTAATTTGTTCAAGGTTGAGTTGAATAATGCATGGAAAACAGATGGCCATGAGTTAACACTTATAATTGACATCTTATATTTTGGGTATATCAAGCAGTTAAAAATATCTTGTCATTCATAACATATCGCCTGTATCCTCAGCATGTTGTCGTTGAGGCTAGACGGTAAACTTGTAAAGTTGCCATCCTATCAATCATTCCGTCACATAACATTTACGAGTACGACGCCAACAACGTCAACGATGATCCCATTAGTACAGAAGGCGACATACCTGACAAGTTCTTCCAAGTGACACCCTGTCACCCTGTCACACTGCCACTGTCGCGGCGGCAAACGTCAAAGACCGTGCGCTTGGCGTCACGTGGGCATGAACATTGTTTATTGTCACGGCTACGTGTGTCCTGACCTGGAGACCTCTGGCTCTCCTCTGGAGCCCCTACTAACACTGTAACAGCCGCTTACTGTGGACAGGCCCGGACCGCACAACGTTGTCAGCCAACTTTGCACATGACAATCATAGCCACGCAAGCATGTTACTCGTTTCGTGTCAACTAACTGACGTAACGTTTCTGCACTGGCGAGTTTGATTAAGTAGTGCAGTGGTGACAAGCAAGATCCGCACGCCTCCTACCGTTGACAACCACCACTGTGTGACTGATTTACGGCGGCCGACGTAAACACAGCTCTTCTCGCACCGGCTCCCAGGCGGCGCCACCAGCGACAGTCGGGGGGCGGCGTCGACAAAATGAACCAATCAAATCGTTTGGCATGACATTCAAATGCGTTTCCGATCAGCCGAAGTTTGTTTGCGTTGTCGTTTGCTTACCAAATAACTATGCATTTACCAATTGACGTGGCGTTACTTGATGGCATGAAATATGCGGAATTACAAAAAATTGCGAAAAAAATTGGCGTTAAGGCAAACATGAAGGTCAGTTGAAATAAGATTAAGAATTACATGATTGTCATTCATTACATTTTCAATCGATTTGATTGTCTTCTTCCAGCCAGTTTCAACATCATGTTGAAGATCGTTGTTGGTATAGCGTTGGAATGGATGCACATTTGGGGCCAAGATTATTTGCAGTAACTGATCATGAGGAAGATGATGTTGGACAGATGAATGGAGTGAAGTACGGGCCTTGGGGAGGGGAGTGCTGATTTTGTTTACCTCAGCTCAGGCTCACTGAGGTGAAGTGGTCAGCAACCAAGAAGAAGCCAATGCTTGGTGGTGCTGTCACTTCTGAATCTGGAAGTAAAAAAGAATATCTCCCGTACTGTAGCTTGTCCTGGAAGAGGGTACTTTGAGTGTCTTGTTGAGATGGTGTCTGGATCTTCTGGTTGGTCATGTCAGGTTTAGGTTGGAAATATTTACGAGGCCATTAAATATTTGATAAAACATCGAAATTCGTAAAGCTGGAAATCTGAATTTTCCTTGTCTTAGAACTGGTGTCTAGTGTTTGTCATTTAAGCCTGTAAGCATGGTGGACTGGTGACACTGGATGTGTTGTGCATGGTAATTTTCCAAGGGAGAACCTGGCTGCATGTCTCTGCACTGCTTCGATTTTACTAATGCTAGACAGGATGCTAGAAACTCGGTACTTTTGCAGTTTAGGCCCGCACCTCGAAAAAAAACTTGTCACGTGATCAAAAAATAATAATTAATGCCTGAAATAAATCAAAATGTGTTACTTAAATAATGCGCTTTCTTCGTCGAGTCACTACTGTCACAGTGAACTCCGTCAGGTGGCGCCGAGGAAAGCGCGTTATTTACGTACACATTTTGATAGATTTCAGGCATTAATCATTATTTGTGGATCATGTGACAAGTGTATACGCGTAATAAAGGTGTAGTAGATACACCATGCGAAGTTTGGTCATCGTAGTACTAGGTGAACATTTTGATGGTTTTTTCGAGGTGCGGGCCTAAACTGCAAAAGTACCAGAAACTCTACTAGACTATATTGGTACAGCACTGCAAGTTTTTATCCTCTGGCTCGTAGGGCCAGTAAATTTGAAAAGTGACTGGCTGGAATATTTTTAACAAAATACGAATGTCAATAAAATATGCTGCTACCGAGATGCCCGTCATCTTACAAGACCAAGTTTCGACTGGAGGGACACCATGCTGACTTTCCAAAGCTCTTATGTTGCATACTTGTTTACATAAAAAAATTAATATTGCGACTATAAAAGAAAACTCAATGTTAAAGTTTGTGTCAGTCTGCTAATATAAAATCTGAGGGGTCTTTCACACTACACGCTGTATTATTTATCGTGTATATATAATTTTAGCATATTTATTAATAAAATAGACTTTTTCATATTACAAGAAATTAAATTATCTCCCTCAATGACAACAGTCAAAAGTCTTCTGTCAGTGTTGTGATTCGTCTACATACAGTTCTGGATATTTGTGACTTTTGAGCATTATGTATTCAAAATTATTTGTTTGTTTTGTTGCACAGGCAGAGAAACTGGTGAAGGTCATCAAGGAACATCTGGAGGAGCAAGCTCCGCAGCAACATCTGGAGGAACAGGCTCCGCAGCAACATCTGGAGGAACAGGCTCCGCAGCAACATCTGGAGGAACAGGCTCCGCAGCAACAGCAGGCTACAGAGCAGCGTGATTTGCAGGTTGAGGTATTGCTAGGCATATACCAACCAATATACCTTCAGTAAACAGTCGGTACTAAACAGTAAACACCAGTTAGTTCTGCCACACACACCAGCTGACTAGTGCCGACCATCGGCACTAGGCATATTATTCTCAAATCGACTATAAATACATATTTTTACATTTACATCTTCAAGAAATCACAGCTTTATCACAAAATGATCATAATGTGATAATTGTTAAGCTTGCTGTATCAACGGTTGCAATCCTACTTTGTCGTTGTTGCCGCTGCTGTTGAGTGCGGTAGCAATTGAGAAAGGTGTGGATGCATCACTCCACACGTACATAGCAGCTCGAGAGGCAAAGCCTTTAACATTTAACAAGTTTTCCAGCAAATAAACGGGTTTAGCTTTTCATTCTGTTATTTATAAATTCTTTGCGTTGGTACATGCACGCGTACACACACACACACACACACACACACACACACACACACGTAGTAGAAGTTTAGCAGTAATGTTTAATTCTTCAATTTGCGTTCCATGTGTGAATGGCAATAATGTTAGTGGATGACTAAAAGTAACTGTTAACTTTGTCAGCCGTGACTGTACCACCCATGTATAGTGCAGTACAGCGACCGACGGCCACCATCGTGTTTTAAAATAATTACTTTTGTTTCTTTTAAAAAGAAAACAAGCACCATTCTAAATACAGTGTGTGTTGTTTGCAGGAGCCGAAGGGAGCGCCTAGGGCCAGCAAGAAGGTGGCCGAGAGGAAGGCACGCAGAGGCAAGAAAGGAAGAAAAACAGCTAAAGAAGATGAAGAGGTGATATCATAAATCTAGTGTACATTACGACACTAAATGGGGTCACCTATTCCAATGACGCCGTTCTGGCATAAAAGAAAAACCAGTGTCACCTGAACTGTCCAATCACAGGTTGCCATTGTAATCTGTTGCTGCTTGATACACAGCAGGGATCGCGCTGGAAAAAGAAATGCACACCAGAAGTTGACATTTTTTGTGCCCTGTATCTGAATAACCCTGAAAATTATACCATGACAAAAATGTAGTGAATTACCATGTATATAATTATATTTGACTCACCGCTGATGTACATTGTAAAGTACTTGTGTTGTAGCCTGCTGTGCTTTGCTTGGTTTATCTAGCGAGAGATAGCAATTAAGAAATACAGATGTGGGTGGAAAATCGGAATGGCCTTTAATTTCACATAAATGATATGGTAGTGTCAAATAGTAAATGTGACCATGGCTATTGCAGATGACTGAGATAATAAAAGCAAATCACCCTCTATAAATAAGCATAGATGTGTTGTACATGTCTGTCAATGGGGATTGTTATCTAAGCAAAATAAATGTGGGTCCCAAAAAACACCTAACAACCGATGATGTGGCAGCAGCACTCTGGCCCTCTGACTATTTTGTACAACATTATATGATTTCACAAGATTTAACAATATTGCCACCTAGAGAATCAACTCTAGATGGCAGGTGGACAAGGAAGCCGTTTGGCTTATCGAGAGTCCAACCTATCTATCTAAGTATACCCCGCCCGTCTTAGGTATATGTCAATTTTATTTTTAAACATATTAACACTTCTAGCACCTACACAATCAGCTGATAATTTGTTCCATTCGTTTACTATTCTTTGTGAAAATGAAAATGTTCTAATATCTAGTCTACACTGCTTCTTTGCTAATGCAACTCCATGTCCTCTAGTCCTTCTCTCTTCCTTGACCGTGAAAAAAATATTTCTGTCAATATTTTCATACCCATTCAATATTTAAAAAACCTCAATCTGATCTCCTCTCAATCTTCTGGTTTCTAGTGTTGTTAGACCACATTTTTTTAGACGCATTTCATAACTAATATTCCTGAGTTTTGGTATCATTTTTGTTGCTCTCCTTTGTACTCTTTCTAGCATATCAATATCCTTCTTGCGATATGGCCTCCATGCTTGTATACAATATTCTAAATGAGGCCTAACTATTGTTTTATAAAGCGGTATTATTAGTTCTTTTTCTTTGTACACTATATTTCGCCTAATTAATCCAAGAATTTGGTTTGCCATATGGGAACAAATAATGTTTTTGTATGAGCGCAGTGGCTCAGGGGTAGAACTTCAGACTCTCTACGAGAACCCGGGTTCAAATCCTGGCTGCGGTGTTAAAATCTTGGGCAAGTTTTTTCACTCTACATTTTTAGAACTGTTTTAGCTCCTAGATTAATTTGTATGTTTGTCAACAACAGGAAAAGTAATTGTTATAATAAATCTAATTTGGTCTATGTTTTTATATTGCACTGCTTAATGATTGCAGGTGCTTGGATCAGACACGGTTGTGTTGGAAACACCGACAGCCACACAGGACGGACTCCGACAGATAGATGGCGCCACTGGGCATTACCAGTCATGTGACCAGACACCAAGTACATCAAGGCCTTCAGGCGGAACACCTAAAGCAACCACGCCCACTGTCACACCAGCAACCAGTGTCACCACCAAGACAACTAAGTCTCAAACCAAATCACCAGCAGCAAAGCCAGTTGCAACACGACGTACTCACACAATATCACCAGTCAAATCACCGAAAGCAAACACACCTGTTGTCATGGCAACTAAACGTCGCACTCACACAATATCGCCCGTAATTCAGAAGGTGGCAACTCCCGTCAAAATAGGATCTGCCTCAAAGGCTCGGCATGCTGCAGTGACATCTGGTGGCAGCATGAGAGCTAACAAGACGAGCCGGAAGCGACCCATCAGTGGGGGTCAGGTGAGTCATGTGATACCTGCTCAACTTGTTCTTGTTTCGTACAGCTCATGTCAGTTGCCCAGTGAGCCAATAATTAAGTTCCAAATATTTAATGTTCGGCAAAATTAAGTGTAGATAATGTTCTGTATATGTTGTCATTTTAACAGAAATGTACACCTTAGATTATTGTTCAGGTCAGTTCAATGTCCAACAACAAATGGCAATATGATTTAAAATTACCTTAATTCTCAAAAGGTCACTTCTTGAAAGTTTGCTTAAATTTTCAGGGTACAATTGTAAGGTCAAACTTCTGGTGTCCCGGCCGATTACCAACATAATATGTGATGTGTCCTAACGAAATGAGTTGTATGTCAAAACACAATTTGAGTTAATTACATCTTTGGAAAGAAGATATCTTAAAGCTTTCCAATGGTGTAAACTTCCCAGATAAGTTGAGACAGTGTTTGATTGAATAGGTCTGCCAGGGAAGTAAGAGGGCTTTGAGCAATCCTGAGGACCTGAGTCCTTTTTTGTAAACATCATGGACCTATCTCACACATAGTTATAGGACGCTGAACATATCTCTGTTTTGCTTCTATTACTCCATTTGATGTTTTCGAAATAAACTCCCAAGTCATGTTCGTAGTCAAATATATATTGTCCTGACTGTTTCCTGAAATTATTACAACATAATCTGAGTATTTATCAATATTTTCTTGCAGCGACCCGATTGATCACGCTTGTTTACAGTTAGCTGTGCCTGCACTCACAACTCTAAAGCCAATCAGGGGCCTGCTAGCTGCCCCGTGTCTAGTGACATTTGTTTACAGATAGCCCTCTCGCATAAGTGCTGCTTTTGGCTAAAGTTGCTGGCAGTGGGATTCCTGCTACTAGAATCCAAAAGAGGGCATTCTGGGCTTTCCCACTGTACCAAATATGTCTGCCATGCATTGAGGAAAACACCAAAGAATGCGACTCAAACAAGTGCAATTTATTGGTTCTGTTTTACAAAATTTACACCTGAAATGTTGAAATGTTTGTAAAAAAAGGTTATAAAATGTACTAAATAATAATATAAATGTGAAATAAGCATTGTCAATTGACAAAAAAGATATCAAAGTATACTTTGGTGACAAAAAGTCACAATTATCGGCAGCACTGCATGACTAGATATGATTACCACTGAACAGCCATGTGTTGAATCATCACACTGATGTGTTGTGTTTACAGGACGCTCAACCGAGCAAGTCGAAGCGAGTGAAGAGAGAAGAGACAGACGTAGAACAAAAACTGCACGAGGTCAGTGAAACAGATTTCTGATAATAAGGTAACTTGCGTTATGCTTAAATCCATGACAGCCAAGTTACTACGCATCTCAAAGCCAACAGGTTGTTCAATGACAGAACTGATTAGCAAAATTCAAATTGTCAGTCTTGTTATTGAGCAGTTGGGGCAGTGGATAAGGAAGATTGTAAATGTACAGTCACACCTTGTTATAACACGCCTCGTTATAATGCAGGTCAAATATAAGATATAACGTGGTCGGTTGTGGACCTTGAATTTCTGCTGCCAGAGAAAAATTGTTGCTACAGCTGACAGTTACGTAGTTGTTTTATAAAGCTCTGCTTGTGTTTGGGTGTATCTTGAAACATTTGTCTTGACAGACAAGAAATTTAACGTAGCAGTGACCGTAAAAACCAACCTGGAGTAAGACATCTGCTATTGCTCTGCCGTGTGACATCAGTCCGATTGTGACGTCTTTGCCAGCTTGTAAATTGCAATGAAATAAATCACAAATCGGAGTGCAAAATCAGTGTAATAGTAGTAATAGGCTGAAATGGCATGCTAAAAGTGCACAGCAAAAGTTAGATTTTCACTATGCCTACATTACAATAAACACATTTACTGGTACGTCAAAAATATGAATTCATCAACCGCATATAAATCACGGAGAATTGCAATTGAATACATTAAACACGGATTCTAAATTTATATTTTTTTATTGATTGATTCAAAGATGAAATCAAGCCAAAAATGAGTAATTATTGTTGCACCTATTGTTGAGTTGACTCATGTTGATGTGGTTGTGTTGACAGTCCGTCAGTCCAGGCACAAAGGAAGTGCTTGAGTCACTACACAACGGCTTGAGTGATGCCCAGCTCAAGGCCAGCATCAACGAGGCAGTGGCCAGGCGGGTCCAGGAGAAGGGTGAGTTCTAGTCTTTGTTTACTTTCAGTGGCATTATGAAGCTTCACATTTACACAATACATACATACATTTAATTTTGTTAAGTAGCATAACAAACAAAACTACTGCTAGTATTTGGTAATTTCACAGCTGCAATGCATTTGCGTAATTATAATACAACCAGTGTGATAATAACCAGGCACAGGAAATAATGTGTGGAACATTCATGCGGGTTTGAGGCACTGTGATTGTTACTGCAGAAATATCATCAGTTTCCCAGAAATATAAAGGGGAACTTCTACAGACATACGTCAACGGTCATAAGATATTAGTTTTTAAAGGGTGGATTGCTGAAATTTAGTGCTAGTGCCATGGTGCTTTGTAGTACCAATGTTTGCTAATATTCTAAGACGAAAAACGTAAAGAAATAACTGATACAATAGCCATCTGCACCACGTTATGGATGAGCACATTGGGAAGTAGAATACATGGCTGAGTGAATGGACAACTTGTACTAGACTGGTTTTGTCATGTCACGTATTTGTGTTGACAGGTACAGACGTGTCATCGTCAAAGACACTCACCATTGGTGGTACCAACATACCACGCTTCACTGCACTCGCAAAGGGCCTGAGTGTCACTAAGCCTGTTGTCACTCCAGGCACTAAGCCTGTTGTCACTCCAGGTTTGTCTCATCATTGTCTTACACAGCCCAGTCACAACCTCACATACACAGATCAACAAGTTGAAATCCTTATTTCAAACTGAATTCACAGTTAAATTTATGGATCTGCTATGATGTAAACAAATTATTTATTAAACAAAATCCTAGCAGTTTAAAAATAAAGATACAAGCATTGTATTGTTCTATATGTAAAATCACCTAATTATTTCGGGCGAAACAGAGGTAACTAATATTCTATTTAATGCAAATATGTTATACAAACTTGTAAGTTCTTTGACCATCCATTCAAGCACAATATATCTATATCATTTTTACACACTGCATGACAATGGTGCGAATCAGCCAATGTATTTTAAACATTTACAAGACAATTGTTATTTTGACGACTTGATGGTAAACAAGCTTTCCACTTGTGTAGGGCACAAGGACTGGGCCCGCATTCACCAGCGCACCTTTGAGAAGATGGAGTCAATCGACGTGTACTTGAAGAAGCGTGACGAGCGGGCACAGTCGGTGTCTGCCATCAAGGTGAAGGAGATGACTCAGAGGATGCGCACAGCCCTCGACAGTCTCAAGAAACTGAAGACATCCCCTCACTCACAGACAGACAAGGTATGTAGATGTAGAGACCTCACATCCCCACACTCACACACAGACAAGGTATGTAGATGTAGAATCTGCAATGTATTTTAAAAAAAGACAGTCAACTGGAGTTATTTGTTATTTATTTACAAAGTTACATTGTGGCGTAGTGTTTAACACTGTGTATGGTTTATGCATAAATAGAGGAGAAAGTATTTATGGGAAATTACCTAAAAAATTATATATAAACTTACAAAGAATCCATCTGTCTAGTTGTCAATAATAAAGTAGTGTTCACAGGAGCAATCCTGGATGTACCGTGGGTTTATTGTGTATTTGAACGTGTGTTTAGCATGTCGATGTGTTCTACTGCAGGGTGCCAGGATTGTGAAGCCAGTGGTGGGGGGACGACCCAAGGTCAAGGTGAAGAGTTTGTTCCAGTCCCCGGCTCCGGCTCCTGCCTTTGTGCCAAAGGTGACGTCTGTCACCAAGATGAACCTGCAGTTCGCATCCAATCCCTCGTGCAAGACAAAGACTCCTCTTCCGTCCCTCGCCAGCAGTGCCAAGGAGAACCTCATGTCACCAAAGACCCTCGATGCCAAGCGCAAGTCTGTCGTGGCAGCTACAAGACAGAAGGCTGCCAGTAAGTGACAGGAAATATTGGAGGAGGGTGTAAAGACCTTTGAAACTGTTTCTTGTGTGCTTCATTCAAAACATTATGAACATTATATTATTAATAATATATACATTGCCTATATTATTATTAACACTAGGAAGTGGCATCTTCTCTCTTTTTGTTTCATTACTAAACAAACACAGTTTTTTTATCAGTTTATTAGACAAAATAGTAAATTATTTTCAACTGTCAAAATTCCATAACAAATAAAAAACAACCTGGCTCCTTGTTCTGTGGTGTGAAAGGTCTCCAAGGTATCGTACACAGACCTGCACTGACTATAAGTTAAACAAATTAACACAAAGCATTACCTAAAGTTTTTTTTCCATGTGTAGTATACACAAAGATTAACTATTGGAATATTGCACAATAATTCATTCTGACACTCATTTTGACCCAAGAGTTATCCTTGTAAATATAGGGTGCAAAGAAAGGGTACACCTGGTGCCAGTATATATGTGATAAATATTTGTTCCCTGTGATGAGTAGTGTTTGTATGACATCAGAATACCACACACTAATTTATTCTGTTACTCATACCGATCCAAAGGCTTGTAAACGTGAATCCGTAGAAAGGGTCCGCCTGATGCCAGTGTGAGCCTTCTCTGACATCACAACTGGGCATCCAGAAAGCACAGCAGAAATGTGCATATTAAAAAAGTCCAGTGGCATAGTAAAAAATTTAATTCATTGATTGTGTTAATTGTTGTAGCTTTGAGGACGTAGAGTTATATAGAAGCTAGTATTATAATATTGATTCAGGCAATAGGTTTTTATTTCCTTTAAGTAAATTAAATGCACATGCAGCTTTGTCAGAATGTTGAGTGTGGTCAGACAAAGTTGGAGGTGTCAATGCAGTGTTTGACCCTTGTAGCGACCCCATTCGTATTCCGTGGTCATCTCAACCAGAGCACAACAGACTCGAAGGTGAAGCAGTTTGACCTGCAGGAAAGTCTTGCCCGCAAGATCACATGGAAGCCGCACCGTGGCAAACTGCAGCCATTCGTTGCCCCAGATGCCTACAAAGTACCCCCTAAAGAGGTCAAAGTTCAGTCACGGTGAGTTGTTATTTTGGTGCAGACCTGGACATTTTAGTGAAATACAATTTTTATGATGCTTTTCTGAAATCTCTCACTGATGCATATGTTGAAATGCCATCCATTCAGAAGATGATCGCAGTTTTTAGCTTTGTCGTCCAGCTAGAAGTCAATAATTTAACATGGAAATGTTGCATAATATGTATAGAAATTAGATATAAAATACCTTTCACTAATGCTGTATTTATTACCCATATTTATAGGTTATGTTTATATCAGTTGTTTATTTAATCTTTATGGTCATGTTATAAATTTGAGTTTTTTGTAATATAAGATATTAAAATATCCTCAACTAATTTGCGAATGATGTAACCACTCACAAGAATTACAGAAAACATATTTATCATATTACATTAGGAATTTATAGAAAAAAATTGTTTTGTAAGGGTTGCAGATGAATGCATGAAGTTTGCACCCGAGATGTAAACTGTCCAGGGGAAACAGTCACAACCACTCACTCTAACTTCACTAAGTCAATTCACTTAGAGGAATATGACTTTAATGCAATCTGAAACTCAATTTTACAACATTTGTAATGCAAATGATGTTGCCATATGTTGGATTTCATCTCATCGGAGGTAACAAAGTCTATAGATGCCATGATTACTGTTACAGGGCCGACCGACGAAAGAAAGCCCAGAAGCACCAAGCTGGCAGTAGACTCAATGCCCAACTCTCACGCAGAGGGATCACGATCAACTGAATGCTCAGTTATTCCTCATTCTCATCATGCATCAGGGTGTCTGTGTGACACCAGTTGGATCCCTTCAACATCTTGATCAGCTTTTAATCTGTTTGGAAGTACAGGAGTTGATGTTTGTCCATCGCCACATCAAGAATTTGTTGAGAATTTTGATTATGACGACTACATTTTGAAGTGTTTGTCAGTGCCAGGGTGGGTGTGTAGATTAGCTGGTACAGTCGGTACCAGACCAGCTGGTATCAACTGTATCAGATCAGTTGGTCTAGTACAACGTATGCCATCGAACTAGACCAGCTGATATAGACTGTACTGGGAGCCAGGTACTAGTTTATCCCAACTTTTTATGACCTCCCTAAAAAGATGTCATGTGATCTATTTGACTTCCATTGTGCTTCTTTGTTGATCTGACTCAAAGATGAATTGAACTAGTAAAAATATCCATCCTGGAAATGGAGCTATATGTATATTGACTGATACAAACATTAGGTGTGAAACATTAACAGAATACATACATACAAACATACACATACCTTGGGTCAATCACATTGCAATGTGATCTGTTACTGTTATGTTGTACATGTGTGCTGTGTTGTTTTTACAAAGATCATGATTTCCTACTGGGTGATTTGTCATCAGCGATTACCACCCTGAATTGCTAATTGAATATTCATGATGCAGACATTATAGAATTAGTGCATTTTAGCTGCTGCATTAATATTTCTAAACAAGTTTTTTTGCAATTAGCTTATCATTTTTAGGCTGGTAGTTCAACACCAAGGTGTGTGTTGTTGCTAGTGTGTGTCACAGGTCATACTCATGTCTTGTTTATCTGTGTCACTAGTACATGTAGAAATGTCAAGTGCTGATATATATGTTCATGTCATAGCTATATGTTGGTGTATCATGCTATAATTAGTACATATGTACAAAGTTTTCCATGCACATCTGCAAGACTCACACCCACCATACACAGCAACATACACTAAATTACTTATCTTCTAACAACTTGCAAAAGACATGGGGTCAAATACATTGAAATGTAGTTAAATACAAATAATCTTGAGGGATTCAAATACAAATCCTTTTAAAAACAAATGTATTTAAATGCATTGGAAAGTATTTCAAATACTTTTTCAAATAATTTTCATAATGTATTACTATGTACGTAAAAGAAAGCAACTAATATAGTGAGATATCTAGTTTATTGGCATAATTAGTGTTTTGCTCATATGATGACAGGTAGACCAGTGCTAGGGAGTATTGTTATTGCTAACTACATCACAGTGACAACTGACTCAAAATCCTCTATCCATAGAGGTAAAGGTCAAAATATGTTGTTTATTATATTAAGCCAGGAGGTCCATAATAAAAAGCCTGTGTTGTTCTCAGAAGAGACTCTACTAATGACTGCTAGGATCTTGTGAGTAAGTGTGACAGCTTAACTTCAAAGTCAGCCAGGAAACCAGAATAGCCTGGTGCCAACTTGGAGCCTGACTAACAGTCACTGCTGGGTGCTAATCCATCCTCTGGCTCTGAGCAAACAAAACTTGTCTTCACTACCAGGGCCATGGGAACACATGTAAGTTCTTTATCAGTAATTAGCACTGTTGGGTGAAGGTAATCAGTTTGGCAGGCATTACATGTGATCTTGAAACAGAAAGTTTGATAAACTGTACTGACAATGTATTTGAAAGTATTCAATTACAAATACTTTGAAAAAAGTATTTAAATACTTTCAAATACAGATGTATTTGACCCCATGTCTGGTTTGCAATAGGTTATTTTCCAGCTGTTTTTAATTACAACTTCATATATGGCAGCTATTTGAAGAGGCACATTTTATTATAGCGTGTGTACAATTATTTATTTTAGGTGCCAATTTTGCTTTGTTGTAATATGTATGCATTGTATCATGAAGCTTATTGGTTTAGTGTTTATTATTTGTTTAGGTATAATGCTTATTTGTATGTTCATACTGTTATTGTTTTCTACGAATGCATGAGAGACGACTCAATAAATAATCATGAAATGTACAATATCTTGTTATCAAGAAAACATATTCACAACTATTCTTGAAATTACACTTACTAAACAAAAGACAACCAGTTAAATGTGTGTTCAGCCATCAGTAAAAGAATTAGTTAGAAGAAAGGAAATGGTTTCTTAACTTCCTCGACTGTCATAACAAAAGTAATTTTCTTGCTGATATACCTTATCTCACACGTCCATCCTTCTATTGACAACTAGAATGCAACTTGACGATTTTGAAATTCATCAACCCTTTGTCTGGGTACATCTCTGGGCTGTTTCTAGGCATCTATGATCAACAGAAGTTCTGTTCTGTGCAGTCGGTCAGCTTATTTGTGTATGTACAAATAGTGTGCTAATGTTTCTGGGTAAAGAGTGACAAGTTAACTATTACCAAAGTGATAAAATATTAACTTTGTTAACACCATTGGCTAACTAGTGTAAATATCCTGAAAACCTGTTTAGCACTATTATGATTCTATAGTACATCCGCAATGTTAAAATATATGCCTTATAACTGAAAATGTAATAATCACCTGTTAATGTATATATACATATGTATGTATATATATGTATAAGTGCCCGATAATGTAATAAAATCACCCAATAATGTAATAATTTGTGACTGATAATGTACAAATTTCATGTGGATTTAGTTGTGTTCATGGATTAACTGATTACACATAGTCCATTTTATCTACTTAGTCTATTTCACAATATGTGATGCAGGGATAAAAACTAGTGTTGTAGATTAAATCCAGTATGCTGATTCCAAATCTGAAGTAAGATTTGTCCCAGCAGGTCAGGATTTTGAGATACGTGTGAATGAAATCCAATATATTTATTGTATATATTCTTTATATACATATGTATATATATATATAATTATATATGCACATGGTTGAATCACCTTTGCAAATTTAATCAACACAGCCAACCCTGAAGAATATAAAACATCTTTTTTCCCATGCACATTAACTGTATGGAACACTAGAAGTCTCTGGTTAATGCAAAGGATGCCCCAACATTCAAGGCAATGCTACTGCAAGGTTGTGGTCTATGCTCATAGGATATCCAATGTTTCATAGAATATGGACCTCCCCAATAAAACATGGACCCAGGTCCATAATATATTGGGTCCATGTTTTGTGTCATAAAATATAGACCCGTATATAAAATGGACCTGTGTCCATCTATGGGGTCCATATTTTGTGTTTTTGTTACAGAAACAATAATGCATATTGGCTACAATGCTTAAGCTTAAAAAAATATGTTATTGACGGTGTACAAAATAACAATGTAGGGGTGTACAATGTTATTATGCAGTTTATTTACTTTACCGGTCAAATGTATCAAAATAAAATGCATCCTTATTTAACACCTTCTTGCGACGGATTTAAGAGCATCTAGTGAAACATCTTATTCCGACGTGACCACACACAGCATTGCAGCAATGGGCCACCTTTAATGTTGGTGCACTTGATGGTGTATGTTGGTGGTAGCTCTGGCTCTAACACAGCGCCTTCTGGTGGTAGCTCTGGCTCTAACACAGCGCCTTCTGGTGGTAGCTCTGGCTCTAACACAGCGCCTTCTGGTGGTAGCTCTGGCTCTAACACAGCGCCTTCTGGTGGTAGCACTGGCTCTAACACAGCGCCTTCTGGTGGACCATGTTGAGAGCACACGTGAGCGGCAGTTTGAGTCCGGACTCGAGGACGTCGACGAGCGGCGAGATGGCCTCGATACAGGCGCCGAGCGGACTGAGGACGAGGTAGAAGAAGGAACAGAAGAAGCCGATGGGCCAGGCGAGGACCACCAGCACGACGAGCCACACGATGCTCCACAGCCAGCTGCACTTGCCCATTGTGTCGTGTCGATTGTGTCGCTCCTACTGCAAATGACAAATGCAGGTGGCGCATTAAATCAGCACCAAACTTACAAGGCGGCGTGTGCCCGAGGCTGGGGCAATAGGGGCGGCAACAGATTGCAAAGAGGGCAACTACCCCCAAGGAATATCTCACATTGGCTCGATGAAAAAGTCGGTATTTTGGCGAGATTAATTAGGGAACCAATTGTAAAAGGTTTTCAGTTGTTAAGCCCCTCCCCTAGTATTCACAACGTTCCGACGTTTGGGTAGTTACTCGTTGGAGACTTGGAGTCACCACGGCAAGTTACCAAGACGCCCTAAACAATCTATAAAGGTACTATGAATTAAACGGAATAATGGAAGTGAATTAAATGTCAGACCAAAACGGCCTGAAAGTTCCGACCAAAAATTATTTTGTACCCAGTTAAGCGTTAATATTAGCATCGTTTTGAGTAGCTATATATATATATATATATATATATATATATATATATATATATATATATATATATATATATATATATATATATATATATATGCAGTCATTCATACAACCGACTGAACTGGCACAAGGTGAAATCATAGATATTAATTACGTAACCCCCGCCCCCATAAGTGCGATGCTCTGGCTACCCCGGGGCCACTCTACACGGTGACATCATCACTGTCTTTCTTCGCTTCGTGTGCATGCATTACGTCATCGTATGATCAAGAGTTCTCAAAGTCTTAACAATGCCGTGGTTCAACTTTCCAAATATAACAAATGAACAAGTGCATGCGTCTCACTATGTTCAGATCAGAACTGGGGAAGCAGCGTTCTGTCGCTTTGGCGATACGATGTCGTTTGATAAATCGGACGATTAATTTAATTTAATTATAATAGATATATATATATATATATATATATATATATATATATATATATATATATATATATATTTAAAATATCACAATAAGTTATACACACACGTATGTTGGTATTTGCCGTGCTTGATACCGAACGGAACTTTCCCACTTGATGCAACCCTAAAACAGAAAATAATGAAATTTATTATAAAAAAAAAACCAAAGAAGTGCATTTGTGCGCAGAGCGAGGCTATGAAAATACTGGAGTTTGGTGTAGACTGCATACGCGTGGTACGCGTGGTCCGTGGAACTCAAGGCGAAGACCCATCTAGTAAACCCGAGGCAATGACCCCACTAGTGAATTCAGGCCGGTAACTCTTCTATTTAATTAGCTCTTGAAAGGCGAGGATCCCTCTAGTAGTCTAGTCAGCTCAAGGATTCTCAAACGGTTTCAGCTCAAAGTAAGCCCTCCAAAATGTCAGTTTCCTGTGTGAGTACCTTTGATGGTCACGTGTGATATAACAGTATTATTTAGAAAATGTGCTTCTCGCTATACCGATCTTACGCTGGAACCACAAGGCGGACCTTTGCGATGGACTCCGCCCGCAACCAAGAATCCAGTATATCTTACTAGTGAGGGCTCTTAATGTCACGTGAGGCTATACATTTTCACTGCTGGACAAACGCACGAAATTTGGCACAGCTGGCCGTTATACGAGACTATTTCAGAATATTGAGGAAACAACCTGACATTTTGATGCTTCCACATTTTTCTGCCATTTTTCAAAATGGCCGCCATCCAAAATAAAACAAACTTGCTTTTCGATATTTCAGGAACTGTTTTACATAAAACATCAATCATTGGCTTAATATATATATATATATATATATATATATATATATATATATATATATATATATATATATTTCCGGGTATTCTACGTTCAAATGTTTTATATTTGAACTTATCCAACATTCACATCCGCCATTTCTAGAGATGGCGGCCCATGCTGCTGATGATGGAGTTGTGGATAGGCTGAAATGAAAAAACCTTCCAACACATCCCCTTTCATGAAATCACCCCAATACATGGTCCTGAGAAATTGCTGTCGTTTCCACTGTTCCATTCTTTCGGCGGGTGTGATACGATGTTATCATTCCTTGATGTCGGGACAAAAATTCCCTGGGCAGCATGGCAGGCATACACAGACGTATACCCAGAGGCATACACATGGTAATCGGACGCTCGTCCATACCCCCCCCCCCCCCACACACACACACACACACATGCCGCCCCGCTCCAACTTGCACAACGAGCTCTGTACCAGGCACGTTATATCTTCAGACATGCATGGCAATGACGCCAAGATGTTCCAGATGCTTCAGCCGGGGTTTGGGTGCAAGATGTGAGCACGAAAGTCTGGGCGCCATTCTGGACAGTGCTAGACGACTCCAGCAAAGCGTGTGTCTTCCTTCACCACTGTGGATATGGAAAAGCTTGCAGAAGAAACTGCAAATTTGCCACAGTATGTATAAAATGCACTATACTTTGTCACTATGAAGCTGGATGTATCAACAACGATGGATTGTAAATAATAAGATACATCATGTACGTGCAAACCTTCTTGCTGGCGAGAAGGATTTTCTTTTCTTTCAAGTACGCGGCTACGTGTAGCTGGTGTAAGGGTGTAGAATTATGATAACATTAAGGTGTAGAATTGTGATAACATTATAATATCATAATACAGTGGTACAGGTTCACAAACGGCTAGAGCGGCCGCTATTACTTTCTGGTTAGTGTAGATCGGTCGGGCCATGTGGGGGTAGTGCGTCATTTGTCAGGTCAGGGTTTAAAAGCCGGCCTGAGGCTGCGCCACGCAGATGGACAGCGCACGTGGACAGCGCCCGGTCACTTAATTGTGCCGGCGTTGTCGCGAAGGAGAGTTGGTAGGGGAGTACCACTAGGTATGTTGATTGTATCACACATGTTGTGAATGTAACTAGTTTATTACTTTCTGGTTAGTGTAGCCTTCCTGACAGGGAGTAGCGCGTCATCGGTCGGGCCATGTGTGGGTAGTGCGCCATTTGTCAGGTCATTGGTGGTATCTAAAGTTCCTGTCTAAACTTCTGGAACGCCACGTACACAAGCACTTGTACATGAACCTCACAGAGTTCAAACTACTGCTAGACGAGACAACTTGTGTGGTATGGTGTTTGATTTGGTTAACCTTGAAATGCTTTTACTCAAACTTGACTTGTATGGTTGTCATGGAAACGAACTAGCCTGGTTCAGGTCTTACCTTAGCGAACGTTACCATTGTGTGAAGTATGACAGTGTGTTGTCAGACCCTCTACCGGTAACAACGGGTGTGCCACAAGGCTCGATACTCGGACGTTTACTTTTTATTATGTTCATGAATGATGCTATTTTAGAAATATCTGAAGCCAGAATTGGCATGTATGCCGATGATTCCACAGTCTATGCTGCCGGCAAATGTGTTGCCGATATAAACCGGACTTTAACAACTCATTCGAAACCATTGTATCAATGGATTAACGCAAATCGCATGGTTCTTAACGCCGATAAAACCGAATGCATGCTATTAGGCACCAGACAGAAACTTCAACGCGCAACTTCAAACTTCTGTGTATATGGCAACAACTCTATAGTGAAACCCGTCCAGGTCCATAAATTACTTGGTTTATACGTGGACAGTAATCTGACCTGGAACACACACGTAACCAAGCTGTGCGCCAAGTTGCGCAGCCGTTTGTATTTGTTCAATCAGGTGAAACGACTAATGCCACTACATGCTCGGAAACTATACTTTTCAGGAATGGGTCAACCACTAATTGATTACGGGTGTGTTGTATGGGGAAGCTGTGGACACAGTTTGCTGATGAACGTCTATAAGATGATGAAACAATATTCACGTGTAATTTTGAATGTAAAAGACCGGCGACAGATTTCAACTGTAACACTGTTTCGTACTCTAGGATGGTTGCCAATTGATGTTCGGATACGTTATTTCACTTCTATTGTAATGTAATGTCATGCATGGGCACGCCCCTGGTTACCTCACTGATCTGTTCGTGTTAAACAACAGTGTGCACAATCATCACACTCGCAGCTGCACAAATATTCATGTGAAGAAATACAACCTGTCCTTAGGCCAGCGCACATTTGCTTACAGGGGTGCGAAACTTTGGGACACGATCCCGGAATATATAAAAAAAAATGCGAATAGTGTAGACAAACACACTGTTTAAAGTTTCTCGTGAAAGATGTGTACAATTGCATGCATTTCCCGATAGATACGCTTGAGTGATTGTTTGCATTTCGCAGGTAGATTGTTTTGGATTAATTAATTGTGTGGTAGTAGTAGTAGTAATAATAGTGGGGATCATACTTTACACAATCACGTCTTGTTGTGCTATTATAATTGTATTGAAGCGTGTGAGTTTCAGCGGTCTGCTGGTGGAATGTGGACGGTGTCTCTGGGGGACCTGTTGCCTGTGTTAGGAGGCGCATAGGGTGCAAATACAATTATTTCGTTGTTATCATATACACTGTATTTGAACTGTAGTACGTTTAATTATTTATACTTTATATTTAATTTTAATAGAGTACGAAACAATGTCACACAGAATATTGTAAACAAATGAAATGGTAAATTCTTTCAATTAATGTTTTTTTTAATACAATAGTGCCATCGATCTATTTTATATAAACGTTTTTTATTATAATCAATACATTTTCTTTTAAATAATGTTAAATGATTTATTAATGTAATTTTTTATAATTATTCTAATATTTTATATTTAATAATATTTTAATAATATGTATTTGTTTATAATTACAGTTTATTTATTTTTATCTATTTATTGCTACTGCGGTTATGTTTATATTGTTGTGAACTATATATTTTATCTAAATCTTTATTGTATGTATGTATATGATATATGTATGCATGTAAGATGATGGCCCATTGAAAATCACGATATACCACGTGACATGGTTACCATCAAGAAATAAAGCTTTTACTTACTTACTTACTTAAGGCCAATGTCATGCATTGTCTGAAGGGCATTCTTTTCACTCATATGAAACAAACTTCTTTAGTTTTAATTTCCTAGTACGTACAACATATTGTGTGTGTGTGTGTGTGTGTGTGTGTGTGTGTGTGTGTGTGCGTGTGTGCGTGCGTGCGCCCGGGCGCGCGCGTCCGTGCGTGCGTGGTGGGTGGGTGCGTGCGTGCGTGCGTGCGTATGCTTGCTCGTGACGTCGGTGTGACTAAATGGCACACGACCACGCACGTGCCGACGGGCGTCGATCGGTGTATAGAACAAGGGGACCGCGTCACCCTCACTTGTCGTTGTGTGTAGCTACTAGCTAGGGCAGCACAGGAAATGTGCAGACATACACTGATACAGCGCGACAGATCATGCACTCCTCTCTCTTAAAAGCCCCTACATACAATACAATACAATACAATACAATACAATACAATACAATACAATACAATACAATACAATACAATACAATACAATACAATTAACATTTAATGGTCCCAAATGAGAATCCCGTTGCGGTGTTATAAAGTACGTTTACCGATGTTTCATGTGACTGTTACAGTGTCAGTGGCTGGTGACTCATGTTCACGTGTTATAAAATACGAGGCCTATAAAATATATGGACTGATCGACCAAAATGTAGACAAACCAACTGAACTTGTATAAAAATAAGTGTTCGCCAACATTTCACAAATACGACGTTTCACGTGTCTACAACAATAACTCATACCTTACTACAAACACAAGGCTAACTTCGTTACGCAACAATACATTATTTTTTTCTATGGGCCTATACTTACCTTTTAGTCGGTTCTCCGCGTTCCGCCTCTCGACGCACGTGATTTTGACAGGCCATGTAAATATCCTGTGCCATGCATTGCATTGTGGGTGCAGTCGGTACGGCCCACACTACAAGGCGGACTGACTGCGAAAGGGCAGACTAGGCGGACCGCATTCACAAAGATGCTGCCGAACTTTGTTCTTTAAAAGTCTTGTTGTTGTTTACGCGCGCGTTCGTAAATATGGGAGTGTTTTTTATGTTATTATTGTATTGTGTTATATTGTACTAACCATTCTAAATGTAATACCTGAATGGCGTTACTTGCATTTATAAACTAAAGGGATACGCCAGTCAGGCAGAGGTTCCTAGGACAGTAAAACTTGTCTTGGGTGACCGCCCCTTCAAGACAGGTGGTCGCTCATAACAATTTGTGCCAAAAATCATGTCGGTATAATTATGAATATGTACATGCTTTACTTACCACCTAATTACTAACGCCATTTATAACAAATATAAACATGTGGAATGTAAAGTATGCATAATTATAATTGTAACTTGTACATTTTAAAACACACCATGACATTTCAGATTGGAAATTAGCTACGCTTAATATTATTAAGGTCAATGCGACATCTTCAAACAAAACGTTATTTCCGTACTTGGTAATCAAGTTTAGTCGATTAAGATATTACATCAACACGCTTTAGGCCGTACACTCGTTGAAACGTTTGTTTCTCTTGTGGAATCGACTTATATGTATATACGTGTGGGGGTTTCGATTTGCTGCTACTTGTTTGTCGCCGTAGCATCACATGTTCGGCGTGCATTTTCGCTAAATCACGGACTATAGTTTACCAAATAAATTACGATCTATTTGAAGACTTTTACCGGTGAAATATGGTACAAGATACAAGAAGCTTTATTTAACGTCAGTTTACATGTATTAGTTAACGCTGAATGAACGACGTACAGAATGTTTGACTGATGACATGTTGCAGTTTAACATTATATCCGGTCGCTGCTGACAGGTGAAAACAACGATCGCGTGAACAATTCATGTAGTCGACGGTCGTTGGTCAGGTAACGTTGTTCACTGCGGGTAAGTTTTAATCCGAAACGATCCGTGCCTGGGAAAACAGTCGTTCAAGACGAGTGGTCGCTCGATCATGACAGGTCGCACAAGATAGGTTTACTGCATTAACTTACATAATATATGTATAATACTGATACATTGGTTGTGCATAGTAATTGTGCAAAAAGATCGTTAATGAGATAATTTGTCATAGTATAATTTTACCAATACACATGCGTACATGCTTTTAGGGCGGTGCCATCTTGATGCACAGCTCACGTCACTGGGGCATTGTTGGAAACAATTGTGATAATGACGTAAGCAAACCACAACGTTGGCTACGTCAAATAGAATACAATTGGACATACGCATGACGTACGAACGCGCCAGTGACGTAACTTACGTTGTTTAGCTAAACATTTGCAAGACGTCTTTCGTTAAATAACAAGGAATGAGATAGGGTTAGTTTTGCCACACAATGGAGAGTTATCTTAGCTTATGCATATATCATGAAGATATGTGTTGCTTTACTGGAAAATACATCATAGAATATTTTCGGAAAAACTCGGGACATCGTGAAACTATATGGCACCATACGAGTTACCCACCATACATGTATGCAATTAATAACATTATTGTTGTTATCTTATTAATTATGCATATTGTAAACAGCTTTTGAGTATAAATGTCATATTTGTAAAATATTAGTTATTTGAAATGGTGAAATTAAATACAAACAAATAACACATCAAATAATTGTTAGATGTTATTAATTGAATTGTACTGATGTGTTCAGTTTGTCGACACATTAAATGTCTTCTCATTCCACGCATACTATTAATCAACGAAACACACCGTCAAAACACAGCAGCAACAAAGACGCACGTAAACACGAAGGGCAGTGATCGCGTGCAGCCTTGTGATGTGGTCCACCCGGTCTAGGCGGTCCGCGCTTTAATGGTCCGCCTGTTAGTGTGGGCCGTCGCTAGGAGGAGAAAACATGGCGATTGTCAACAACATGGAGTCATGCTTGGCCAAAAACTTAGCAAACAAATCGATGTCGTTATTTACATGCACGTTTTGTGGGAATAAACGTTAGTTTTATCAGAACTGAGCTTGTAAACTGTCGCCAAAGTAGATTACGCATGTAGCCAGTACTGCAAACCCAAAGGAACAACTACCGGACGACGAAGTTTGCTTAGTTTTGGTCGGTCCCGGCCAGTCGCTGTAATGCTTCAGTTTAATGCAAATCTTTTAAGTGGAATTTGGTTTGGGATCTCATTGTCACAACACGTAACAGAACTTGTACGATGAACGGGAAGAACGACACGTTTATGTGGCCTGAACCTCCTCTACACGGGGGGATCTTAAGGCCCACCAGTAGCTTGCACAATGTGAGCGAAGCAAGCGAACCGCAGGACCGTGTTTTAAACTCGCCGCCGTTATACAGAATTCAGTTGTCTCCTTCCAAGGCTGAGAGGAAGAGGGCCACGGATGGAAATGGAAATGGAAGGGGTGGGGAGATAAAGGTGCCCAAAAGTGCCGTAACTGTCTCTGACCTCGTTGCTCGGCTCCACAAGGGACCAAATGAAAGTCAAGTGGTGCTCGCTGCAAAGTCAAATCGTCAGGTATACATTCTATTGTTATTTAATTTCTACAGTTACCATTATAAATTTTAATTTATGCACATTTTTCATTCATAAATCTAATTTGCTGTTAATTGCGTTTGAATAAGCACTGTTAATAAATAGTAATAATTACTTGTAATATTTTGTAAAACCTTTAAGTATATACATTACATGTTTTATTTATCGGAAGCCTTTATTTATTTTTTTACTTATTTTTTATATTGTACAGTGTCCGTTTGTTTGTTAATTTCATATAATAAATGTGGTAGCGATGGTCGCACAGTAGAGTTCCGGACCTTTAATCAAAAGGACGGTGGTTCAATCACACCTAACTGTTGTTTTGAAACTTTAGTTAACGTCACATTGCCTGTGTCTTTCGGAAAGGACATTATAAGCTGGTATTCCCTTCTATCTGGTGTCTATGCCAGGGGGAGTAAAAGATCCCACATAGGGGGTAAATGTGCAACCTGTAATGGACTCACTAATTCTAGAAAAAGGCAACTCTGAAAACCAATGATACTAATGGTCAGCAAGTTGACCAATGGTCATTAATGAAAGAAGTAGCCCTGATTTCTGGGGAATGTCCCACAAGTTATTATTTTGGTGCACACGCATGCATGAGGCAATATATATAAGCTTTTTGCATTATAATAAAAAACTACATATATTGTGGTAAATATATGCAGTTAAAAATGTGATTAAAACATTTTGTTGTCCATAGATAATATATAAGATAAGATAAGATAATAAGATAAGATAAGATAGCTTTATTGCCATGTGTTCACATTGTAGTTACAATAAAACATTGGAATGTGTAATGATATTGGTCGTCGTAATAGTACATTCACATGACAATACATTCACATGCACCAAACAATGATGTTAAAATATACTACTACATAAAATAAAATAAATAAGAACAATCACATAAAAAGGTCCGAATAAAAAATTGCTCATTATAACATCGATAAATAATTGATACGATCTAGTAGAAATATAGTAGCTTAAAATGTAAAATATGAAGAAAAAAACAATTATATATAAAATATAATAAATTATGATAAAATATACATACTAAAACTCATCGGAAAGTGGACTATGTGTTTGCTGCGGGTGGGAGAAAATCACTTCTGTTTTGACAGGGCTTGAACGGCTAAGGGGAAAAAGCTAGTACTAAAGCGGTTGGTCCTGGTTTTTATGGATCTGAATCGTCGACTAGATGGGAGAGGTTACCACCTATGGGATTACATACCTATATGTGTGCGTGTGTGGGTGCATGCATGTGTGTGTATGTGCGAGCGTGGGTGCATACATGTATGTGTTTGTCCTGTTTGGTGAGAATATTTATGGTACTGTTATTTATACAAATATAGATCCACATCAAATGAAGACAGTAATGTATGTACTATTAGTTTCAAGGAAGTTTTGTTCTACTACAAATCTAATAATAACATTAGCATGATTACATGTAACTTCAGAAGATGGGGTTCCTGCCCCAGCCTCCTCCTGGCAGACAGCAGGCCCCAGTCGTCTCCTACCAGTCCGTGACACTGTGGGCTGACATGTCCCAGCACACCCAGAAGACACAGGCCATTCAGTCTGTGCCATTCAATCTGTAAGTACGAAACTTCTCATATTTGTAGGGAATATATAGATATATTTCTTGTTTGACAGTAACCAGTAGGCCATATTTTGCACCCCTCAAATTCTAGTAACTCATACATATGAATATGCAATATAATACAATACACCAACAAACCTAAAATCATCAATAAAAAAATTGACATTAAACGGGAGTTGTCGTGGTGCCGGCTTGGAAAAGTATGTTATTTGGAAATGCGTGAGGTGATGAGAGGCAGAATTGTGATGTCGGTCGTGGAACACATTGCCAGGATGACAGCATTCTCAGCATTATTTGCATGACACCGTGCAGCTGCACTATGTGACACCAAAACCACGACTGCCATCACGTTAGAGCAAATCCAAACCGGGCATTCTCGCGAGTTTCCATAAAGTGGCAAATTTAAAGACTTTATGTTGTGTACTCTTATGTAACATTTAAATATTTTGGCAGTATCATCATTTGAAAGAGCATCATCCATTTTTTATTAAGGGGCAGATTAGATTTTAACCCAGGATAAAATTAAACAGAAATTTAGTTTAAACTTTCATCTGAAATTTCTTCGTAGATGTTACTGTTGTCCTCTGTCGCTGTAAGGATTCCATTAATTGATTAGTCACTTGGACATGTCTGTTTAGTGGCTTCACAGTCGAATGGTGGTATTTCCAGATGACTAAAGATACCAGTTGCCAGAGGTGTTGATCGGTGGGATACAAGCCTGATGCATTTTCCCATTTTTCAGCATGGGGGACAGCATAGGAAATGTCCGTCCAACTTTTCAATTAAGAAAATAAATTACAAGCATTTATAGGTTGACTATAATACTGGTCACTGATCAAATTATTGTTCCTGAATATTTGACGTGTAAGTACAGAATATACCCAGTTACGCAGTTGTACATGATTATATTTAAGCATTTTAGTGTATGTTGGGCAATACTGTATGGACTCCGGTTTCATGCATGTGTATGCGTCATGTATGTGCATGTACTGTTGAGCTTGGAATAACGGTTTAGAATCGAAATAAAAACCCTGACTATAGCCAGTTGCCACTAGTGAACTGTGAATGGGTGCAGGTTAAGTTTATTTGAAATATATCATTTATAAATATCTTCTTGGTAACTAGTCATTGTTTCAGTTTGATTAATTCATTATGTTTTAACTTGAATTTAGATTTCCAAAGAGAAACCAAGCAAAACTCCCGCCATTAGCCCAGCCAGCGTCACCCATGTTGACACCGGATGTGGACACTGGCCTCAGTTCCAGCAATGACCTCAAATCAGGTATATTCATTCATTCATTTGAAAATATCACTGCACTCATTGAGATCAACTTTGCATGTGTGTCTGATTTTGTTTCTTCAGTAATGTTGCAGTCAAGTAGAGTGGATGCTTCTGTTTGTGTGGTGTAGGCATGCATGTGTGTGTGTTCATGTATGCATGCATGTTACCATTATTTAAGTACACCGTGTATAAGGAATGTTGCATTAAATTACCAAGTCTCGAGATATTCACAAAGCAGTAATCTGTGGTACCTCTGAGCATTTGCATGCTTAGTTTTCTACAATGTCAATTACTACAAATTACCAAACATAAATTTATGATGCAACGAATAATAATATTAGCCACAACACACAGGAAGACAACATGTGTTTTTCATAAGGTTTGTCCTGAATATAGAATGTCTGTTGCTCTACTGAATGTGTCACCTCTCTGTACTTAGACCCGGCAGAGATGACAATGTGTCACCTCTCTGTACCTAGACCCAGAGATAACAATGTGTCACCTCTCTGTCCCTAGACCCAGCAGAGATAACAATGTGTCACCTCTCTGTCCCTAGACCCAGCAGAGATAACAATGTGTCACCTCTCTGTCCCTAGACACAGCAGAGATAACAATGTGTCACCTCTCTGTCCCTAGACCCAGCAGAGATAACAATGTGTCACCTCTCTGTCCCTAGACCCAGCCTAGATAACAATGTGTCACCTCTCTGTACCTAGACCCAGTAGAGATAACACTGTGTCACCTCTCTGTACCTAGACCTGGCAGAGATAACAATGTGTCACCTCTCTGTACTTAGACCCAGCAGATATAACAATGTGTCACCTCTCTGTACCTAGACCCAGTAGAGATAACACTGTGTCACCTCTCTGTACCTAGACCTGGCAGAGATAACAATGTGTCACCTTCTGTACCTAGACCCAGTAGAGATAACACTGTGTCACCTCACTGTACCTAGACCTGGCAGAGATAACAATGTGTCACCTCTCTGTACCTAGACCCGGCAGAGATAACAATGTGTCACCTCTCTGTACCTAGACCTGGCAGAGATAACAATGTGTCACCTTCTGTACCTAGACCCAGCAGAGATAACAATGTGTCACCTCTCTGTACCTAGACCCAGCAGAGATAACAATGTGTCACCTCTCTGTACTTAGACCCAGCAGAGATAACAATGTGTCACCTCTCTGTACCTAGACCTGGCAGAGATAACAATATGTCACCTCTCTGTACTTAGACCCGGCAGAGATAACAATGTGTCACCTCTCTGTACCTAGACCTGGCAGAGATAACAATGTGTCACCTTCTGTACCTAGACCCAGCAGAGATAACAATGTGTCACCTCTCTGTACCTAGACCCAGCATAGATAACAATGTGTCACCTCTCTGTACCTAGACCTGGCAGAGATAACAATGTGTCACCTCTCTGTACCTAGACCCAGCAGAGATAACAATGTGTCACCTCTCTGTACCTAGACCTGGCAGAGATAACAATGTGTCACCTTCTGTACCTAGACCCAGCAGAGATAACAATGTGTCACCTCTCTGTACCTAGACCCAGCAGAGATAACAATGTGTCACCTCTCTGTACTTAGACCCAGCAGAGATAACAATGTGTCACCTCTCTGTACCTAGACCTGGCAGAGATAACAATATGTCACCTCTCTGTACTTAGACCCGGCAGAGATAACAATGTGTCACCTCTCTGTACCTAGACCTGGCAGAGATAACAATGTGTCACCTTCTGTACCTAGACCCAGCAGAGATAACAATGTGTCACCTCTCTGTACCTAGACCCAGCATAGATAACAATGTGTCACCTCTCTGTACCTAGACCTGGCAGAGATAACAATGTGTCACCTCTCTGTACCTAGACCCAGCAGAGATAACAATGTGTCACCTCTCTGTACCTAGACCTGGCAGAGATAACAATGTGTCACCTCTCTGTACCTAGACCCAGCAGAGATAACAATGTGTCACCTCTCTGTACCTAGACCCAGCATAGATAACAATGTGTCACCTCTCTGTACCTAGACCCAGCAGAGATAACAATGTGTCACCTCTCTGTACCTCGACTTGGCAGAGATAACAATATGTCACCTCTCTGTACCTAGACCCGGCAGAGATAACAATGTGTCACCTCTCTGTACCTAGACCTGGCAGAGATAACAATGTGTCACCTTCTGTACCTAGACCCAGCAGAGATAACAATGTGTCACCTCTCTGTACCTAGACCCAGCATAGATAACAATGTGTCACCTCTCTGTACCTAGACCTGGCAGAGATAACAATGTGTCACCTCTCTGTACCTAGACCCAGCAGAGATAACAATGTGTCACCTCTCTGTACCTAGACCTGGCAGAGATAACAATGTGTCACCTCTCTGTACCTAGACCCAGCAGAGATAACAATGTGTCACCTCTCTGTACCTAGACCCAGCATAGATAACAATGTGTCACCTCTCTGTACCTAGACCCAGCAGAGATAACAATGTGTCACCTCTCTGTACCTCGACTTGGCAGAGATAACAATATGTCACCTCTCTGTACCTAGACCCGGCAGAGATAACAATGTGTCACCTTCTGTCCCTAGACCCAGATATAACAATGTGTCACCTTCTGTCCCTAGACCCAGATATAACAATGTGTCACCTTCTGTCCCTAGACCTGGCAGAGATAACAATATGTCACCTCTCTGTACCTAGACCCAGATATAACAATGTGTCACCTCTCTGTACCTAGACCTGGCAGAGATAACAATATGTCACCTCTCTGTACCTAGACCCGGCAGAGATAACAATGTGTCACCTTCTGTCCCTAGACCCAGATATAACAATGTGTCACCTTCTGTCCCTAGACCCAGATATAACAATGTGTCACCTTCTGTCCCTAGACCCAGAGATGACAATGGATGACCTGCTGCTCTCAGAGAAAAGAGGAATCAGCTTCCGGGAGCCTGCGAATGAGTCAGTGATGGCGGCTCAGTCGTCCTGTGACCCGGCCCAGCCCCTCTCCCTCACTCCCACTATGTTCTCCCCTTCCCTCTCCGATCCACGTCCTGGAAGCAGGGAGAAGAAACAAAGTGGGAGAATGAAGGCAGGGAAGGGGTCCGTGAGCCCGTCCAGCCTCCCGAGGTCCAGGATGAGACTGATGAGGAAAAGCACCTACGATGATTTGGGTAGACATATTTAAAACATTATATTTAACATATTTACACTTTTTTCACTAATAAATAAAAATAAACTAATTTTTATCTATTTGTAAAGAGATGACAGATAACAATAGAAATACATTTTTGATATATATTGTTGAAATAATGACATTTAATATACAACAGATTCAAAGATTAAAACATGAAGTAAAATATTGGAAATTTAGATATAATTTACGATTGTTAAATTAATCAAATTAACACATACATATCACTTGAACAGGAAGTGGCAAGGTTAAGATTTGGAAATCATACTGGAATAAATTTATGGTGAGAAATGTATTTATTAAAATATATGTTTTTAGTGCCAACAAACCGGAACTTTCTGGAGGTGCTTACTGCAATGCGCAGTAAGCTGGGCTGGTCAACAACGCTACCTGACTTGGGCGCTGCGGGTCACGCTTCAATGGCCACACTCAAAGACATGCCGGACCCTGCAAAAAACATGGAGGTATTTATTCTTTTTAGTATTATGGACATGTAACCAATTGCTTACTTGTTTATTTATATATTAATTTATATATTTACTTTGTTGTTTATTGACTTACACAATTATGTTATGCACCTGTTTATTTTATACACATAATTATGTTATAGTCTGATTTATTTACTCTCATTTTCGTAATATCCTGTTTATTTATTTAAACACATTAACTTTATTTCTTTATTTATATTAACATATTTATTTTTACTTTCAGTGAAATGTGTTACAATGGTTACTAGGAAATATAATTTGTTTTACGTTAAAATGAAAAACATTTAGTGTTTAGACATTTTAGTGGTACAATTTTGCTATGTGTTGTAATGTATATTTCTCTAAATGACGTTGTCCAAATTTGTTCACATATTTTTACTCAATATTCATGCTTAATTGTGAATCCGTTGAACCTTGTAAAGGGAAATGTGTCTTCTTCCATGTTATTCTCTTTGTTAGGGAAGAGGCTCACATATTCTAGACAGTATGCTCAATAGATATTGTTACCATATGCACTGTAGATATTTCATTCTCAAATCTAGGTCAGAATATTTTGTTTTATGCTGTTGCAAGACATATTTAATAACGTTACATCATATTGACACAGTTTATTTGTTTCTGTTGTGTCAGGCTGCCCTGAATGCACAGCCAGATGACGGCTACTTTGTGTATCTTCTGCCGAGGCACCGAGGACCCGGGTGCACCCGCACCAACCCGTACGACCTTGAGGTCGTGTCAGCCAATGAGGCCCGGCAGTCAGCCATCTACTACACCGCGAGTGCCTCTAATGTGACACAGGTGAGATGAGACGTGTCTACCTTTGTTTTGCTGCTGTCTCCTTATTGTAAACCATCACAGCAAATTTATTCTTCTCAAATGCCAAGATATCAAATGATTTTAATATGAAAGTGTGTATTGTTAAAAACACCAAAATGCGGTGTCAGAAACTGTGTCATGGTGACACCTCCTTTTGCTATGACTCTACAGCTGTGTCAGAATGTGTCATGGTGACACCTCCTGTTGACTATGACTCTATAGCTGTGTCAGAAACTGTGTCGTGGTGACACCTATTGACTATGACTCTACAGCTGTGTCAGAATGTGTCGTGGTGACGCCTCCTGTTTGCTCTGACCTCAGCTGCGTCGAGGTGGTGGTGACACGGAGGAGGCGATGACGACGCCCGTGATGCAGTGGCTGTGGGAGCGCAGACTCTTCAACAAGATCTTTGTCCTCCCCGTCTTCTCACGGTTCAGGTGAGTGATGTGAACCCGTGGCCAGACGCTCACAGCAGCTCTACCTCAGGCTCCTGGGTGTCTCCAGGGCAAGGACTTAACTGAACATAACCACATATCTTTAACCAAAAGCCAGTGGTAGAGCCAGTGGTGGAGCCAGTGGTAGAGCCAGTGGGAGAGCCAGTGGGAGAGCCAGTGGTAGAGCCAGTGGTAGAGCCAGTGGTAGAGCCAGTGGTAGAGTCAGTGGTAGAGCCAGTGGTAGAGTCAGTGGTAGAGCCAGTGGTAGAGTCAGTGGTAGAGCCAGTGGTAGAGCCAGTGGGAGAGCCAGTGGTAGAGCCAGTGGTAGAGCCAGTGGTAGAGTCAGTGGTAGAGCCAGTGGTAGAGCCAGTGGGAGAGCCAGTGGTAGAGCCAGTGGTAGAGCCAGTGGTAGAGCCAGTGGTAGAGCCAGTGGTAGAGCCAGTGGTAGAGCCAGTGGTAGAGTCAGTGGTAGAGCCAGTGGTAGAGCCAGTGGTAGAGCCAGTGGTAGAGCCAGTGGTAGAGTCAGTGGTAGAGCCAGTGGTAGAGCCAGTGGTAGAGCCAGTGGTAGAGCCAGTGGTGGAGTCAGTGGTAGAGCCAGTGGTACAGCCAGTGGTACAGCCAGTGGTTGGGATGACATGACATGACATGACATGACATGACATGACATGACATGACATGACATGACATGACATGACATGACATGACATGACATGACATGACATGACATGACATGACATGACATGACATGACATGACATGACATGACATGACATGACATGACATGACATGACATGACATGACATGACATGACATGACATGACATGACATGACATGACATGACATGACATGACATGACATGAAGGCCTGCCAGATCTGGTTGCAATCACAATTGCAATAACAATATTATAATAAAACTGATATTTCAAGACATTTTCCATGGTTCAAATGGGTAAAAATGAGTCACCAGTTGGACTGTTTCTTGCACAGACAGTGGGTGTTTCATTCATATTTGAAAAGTACACAACATGGACAAATTTAACGTGTTTCTGAGTTACATCATTAAAATAATGGCAGCCTCCTTACATAAGACACTTGTCAATTATGAATGAAACTAACAAGTATGTACTAACACCGTGTGTGAAACATGCGCATGACACAGGTGGCAGTTTGGCAGCAAACAGAAGACATATGTTGTTTTTGTGATTCAGGGCGCCCACCATACGAGCCTCTTGCAGAAGAGCATCTCACCCAATTCCAGTTTTGTGGTGTTATGACTTGTTTGTAACACTATTGTTAAACCAATTTTTTTTATTTAAAAATATTCATGTTAACGCTGTCGTTTTTAGAATTTGGAAGTCATTTACCATATGGAAGAACAACATCCGAAGGCACAAGAACACTGGCACGAGGTAATTGGGTGATGTGTACACTGGCACCAGGTAATTGGGTGATGTGTACACTGGCACGAGGTAACTGGGTGATGTGTACACTGGCACCAGGTAATTGGGTGATGTGTACACTGGCACGAGGTAACTGGGTGATGTGTACACTGGCACCAGGTAATTGGGTGATGTGTACACTGGCACCAGGTAATTGAGTGATGTGTACACTGGCACCAGGTAATTGGGTGATGTGTACACTGGCACCAGGTAATTGGGTGATGTGTACACTGGCACCAGGTAATTGGGTGATGTGTACACTGGCACCAGGTAACTGGGTGATTTGTACACTGGCACGAGGTAATTGGGTGAAGTGTACACTGGCACCAGGTAATTGGGTGATGTGTACACTGGCACCAGGTAATTGGCTGATGTATACACTGGCACCAGGTAATTGGGTGATGTGTACACTGGCACCAGGTAATTGGGTGATTTGTACACTGGCACCAGGTAATTGGGTGATGTGTACACTGGCACCAGGTAATTCGGTGATGTGTACACTGGCACCAGGTAATTGGGTGATCTGTACACTGGCACCAAGTAATTGGGTGAAGTGTACACTGGCACCAGGTAATTGGGTGATGTGTACACTGACACCAGGTAATTGGGTGAAGTGTACACTGGCACCAGGTAATTGGATGATGTGTACACTGACACCAGGTAATTGGGTGAAGTGTACACTGGCACCAGGTAATTGGGTGATGTGTACACAGGCACCAGGTAATTGGGTGATGTGTACACTGACACCAGGTAATTGGGTGATGTGTACACTGGCACCAGGTAATTGGGTGCCGTGTACACTGGTATGATGATGGTCACTGATGTGTTTTGTGTAATTATGTTCAAAATTATTTGTTATTTGATAGTCTGGGATGACTAAAAACTTGTTAATATAACTTGTGTTATATGTGTGTGGGTAGATGCTATTGTGAGAATAAAAACATTTGATTTATTTTTAAAATATACAATGTAGTTTATCATAAGCATTTACTGTCATTTATTGCATTTTACATTATATATTATATTTAATTGTCTTATTTGTTGGAAGTACAACAATAGGATCAAATATCCCAGAAAAAGATATCCATAAAGAAGCCAGTGTGTGGAGCATCCACGTGATTTACTGTTTAGAAAACTTTAGATGTAATGTTGGATGGTGCTAGTGCAAGATAGTGACTGACTGTACAGGTAGGTTGAACTGTGCTGACTGTACATGGAGGTTGAACTGTGCTGACTGTACAGGGAGGTTGAACTGTGTTGACTGTACAGGGAGGTTGAACTGTGTTGACTGTACATGGAGGTTGAACTGTGCTGACTGTACAGGGAGGTTGAACTGTGCTGACTGTACAGGGAGGTTGACCTGTGTTGACTGTTCAGGGAGGTTGAACTGTGCTGACTGTACAGGGAGGTTGAACTGTGTTGACTGTACATGGAGGTTGAACTGTGTTGACTGTACAGGGAGGTTGAACTGTGCTGACTGTACAGGGAGGTTGAACTGTGCTGACTGTACAGGGAGGTTGACCTGTGCTGACTGTACAGGGAGGTTGACCTGTGCTGACTGTACAGGGAGGTTGACCTGTGCTGACTGTTGCGCCGTGTGCTCCACACAGGGTGGTGCTGCACCGCATTCTGTTCAAGAGCAATGAGGTGCTCCTGGGCTGCCTGCTCCACATCCGCTCCCTGTGTGAGGCGGCGTCCAGCAGCACTGACGGCCTGGGCCGGGGGGAGGCGGCGGTGTCACTGGTCAAGGTGGACAGCTCAGTCACCTGGACACTGGATGAGTTCTTGGACGCCCAGCGACTGCAGCGGGAGGCGGCACTGAGGCAGCTGACCGCTCTGTGGGACACGGTCATCGACATTGTCTGGCAGGCTTGTGTGGTCAGTACTTAGGACACCACTGGTCTGTCTAGTGGGTGGTCTCATTAGTTCCCAACGTACCCTAAGACCTGGCGTGTGTCTGCTCTCAGCATCACCCCACCAGTGCATGGGGAGGGATGCAAGATTTATTATGATCAAAAATGGCTGTATTAACATAACATGCATAAATACATGCTCCTCTTATAATAAAATGATTGTCATCCTACAGCACCAGAGTAGTGTTAGTAAACACTGCCATAACGTAAGACATTTGTTACATTTTCCACTTTTGCCACATGAGCATGCACATTGACCTGTCTTACCTCTAGATGCATTTGCCTCTAGATACATGATAGAGCATGTTACGTTGGCACTCACTCGAGATTCTAATATCTAAAATTTAAATCAATGAATCCCCTCATATGTATATATATATATATATATATATATATATATATATATATATATATATATATATATATGTATATATATATATATATATATATATATATATATCCATGTATATATATTATGTACTGTTTAGTATTACCTGTAGCTCTGGTAAATTAATACTGTGGCTTGTGTTGTTGCGCTATGATGTGTAGACTACAATTAGTAGACTGATGCTATGGCATGTAGTATGATACTGTGATATGTAGTGTGATACTATAACATGTAATATGATACTATGACATGTGGTATGATACTACAATGTAGTGTGATATTGTGACAGGTAGTATGATACTGTGACAGGTAGTATGATACAATGACAGGTAGTATGATATATATTGTGACAGGTAGTATGATACTGTGACAGGTAGTATGATACTATGACAGGTAGTATGATATATATTTTGACAGGTAGTATGATACTGTGACAGGTAATATGATACTGTGACAGGTAGTGTGATATTGTGACAGGTAGTATGATACTGTGACAGGTAGTATGATACTGTGACAGGTAGTATGATACTATGACAGGTAGTATGATATATATTGTGACAGGTAGTATGATACTGTGACAGGTAATATGATACTGTGACATGTTGTTTGATATTGTAGTTTGTATTTTGTACCTGATACTATGCCTTGTAGACGGTGGCTGAGCTGGAGGGTGTGACTGTGGGAATTCACCCTGAGACAACAGAGACAGAGGGCCCCAAAGTGGAAGGAACGAAGACCACCACAAAGAAGATGAAAGGACCTCCAGAAATCCTCTACTCAATCAACTCCAAATATGGAAAGATCCCAGTCTACAAGACAGAGGAGGAACCATGTAAGTTAAAGGGGGACGAGACACTCGAACAACTATTGCCCAAACATTTAGAGATGATGTGGCCAAGATTTGATGAGCATGGAGTCATGGTATATATTAAGTATGGCATTATGAAGCAAGTCAAATGCCTTTTATTTGGGCATTGCTCCGAATGTGGGCAAGAGAGAAAGGTATTGGCTTGTTGACATATTTGTTAATGTGCTATTTGTATTTGAATTGTCTGTTTTATGTTCTAATACTTATAGCAGTTACTCTTCTATGTTTAATTTAGTGTGTTCATAGCATCAGTAGCTGTGTTTGAGGTTCCCACCCACCTGCCCCAGCTACACCTGTGTTTGTGGAAATTGGTTGATAAGTTGGAGAAGTAAGAATGATAATGTACCTGGTGTTTTGGGAGCTATGACACTTTCCATTGGTTCAGGAGTGTCTGTAAACATAGGTGTGTGTTTGTCTGTGGACGTCTACATCAATGTGTGTGCCTGTTTCCATGCCTGCCTGAGTGTTATCCTTGCATAAAGAATCAAATTATACTAAATTAATTCACATGATGAATTAGTGCAGTTTTGTACATTTTAATTTGAACCTTGCAGAAGCAAATCTTGTCTCTTGGATTCTTTCTTTAGACATGTCTACCTAAACATAGATTTTCATTATTTATCTTTTATTAAATTTCACTGTACTGTTGTGCTGTTGTGTATGCACAATTTAAAGGTCAGTGTCAGTTCTGATTGTGCTGTTACAGCATCGAAACCAACGTATGCCCAGATCACTGAGTGGCGCAAGATCCTAAATCGTCTGTCATACTTCCTCAAACTGATCGACTACGTCATGCTGGAGTTGCTACGGAGACTGGTTGTCACGGCAACCAGTCGGCTACTGACGTTTGTCAACAATTCATTCACAATTGGCTTGTCACTGGATGATGTAAGTGTGTCACTGTATGATGTAAGTGTGTCACTGTATGATGTACGTGTGTCACTGGATGATGTAAGTGTGTCACTGGATAATGTAAGTGTGTCACTGGATGATGTAAGTGTGTCACTGGATGATGTAAGTGTATCACTGTATGATGTACGTGTGTCACTGGATGATGTATGTGTGTCACTGGATAATGTAAGTGTGTCACTGGATGATGCAAATGTTTCACTGGATGATGCAAGTGTGTCACTGGATGATGTACGTGTGTCACTGGATGATGCAAGTGTGTCACTGGATGATGTACGTGTGTCACTGGATGATGTTCGTGTGTCACTGGATGATGTAAGTGTATCACTGTATGATGTTCGTGTGTCACTGGATGATGTAAGTGTGTCACTGGATGATGTAAGTGTGTCACTGGATGATGTAAGTGTGCCACTGTATGATGTAAGTGTGTCACTGGATGATGTACGTGTGTCACTGGATGATGTAAGTGTGTCATTGGATGATGTAAGTGTGCCACTGTATGATGTACGTGTGTCACTGGATGAAGTAAGTGTGTCACTGGATGATGTAAGTGTGTCACTGGATGATGTACGTGTGTCACTGGATGATGTAAATGTGTCACTGGATGACATAAGTGTGTCACTGGATGATGTAAGTGTGTCACTGGATGATGTAAGTGTGTCACTGGATGATGTAAGTATGTCACTGGATGATATATGTGTGTCACTGGATGATGTACGTGTGTCACTGGATGATGTAAGTGTGTCACTGGATGATGTAAGTGTGTCACTGGATGATGTAAATGTGTCAGTGGATGATGTACGTGTGTCACTGGATGATATAAGTGTGTCACTGGATGATGTAAGTGTATCACTGGATGATGTTAGTATGTCACTGGATGATGTAAGTGTGTCACTGGATGATGTAAGTGTGTCACTGGATGATGTAAGTGTGTCACTGGATGATGTAAGTGTGTCACTGGATGATGTTTGTGTGTCACTGGATGATGTACGTATGTCACTGGATGATGTAAGTGTGTCACTGGATGATGTACGTTTATCACTGGATGATGTACATGTGTCACTGGATGATATAAGTGTGTCACTGGATGATGTAAGTGTGTCACTGGATGATGTAAATGTGTCACTGGATGAAGTTTGTGTGTCACTGGATGATGTAAGTGTGTCACTGGATGATGTTTGTGTGTCACTGGATGATGTAAGTGTGTCACTGGATGATGTAAGTGTGTCACTGGATGATGTAAGTGTGTCACTGGATGATGTTTGTGTGTCACTGGATGATGTAAGTGTGTCACTGGATGATGTAAGTGTGTCACTGGATGATGTTTGTGTGTCACTGGATGATGTAAGTGTGTCACTGGATGATGTAAGTGTGTCACTGGATGATGTAAGTGTGTCACTGGATGATGTAAGTGTGTCACTGGATGATGTAAGTGTGTCACTGGATGATGTAAGTTTGTCACTGGATGATGTAAGTGTGTCACTGGATGATGTAAGTGTGTCACTGGATGATGTAAGTGTGTCACTGGATGATGTAAGTGTGTCACTGGATGATGTAAGTGTGTCACTGGATGATGTAAGTGTGTCACTGGATGATGTAAGTGTGTCACTGGATGATGTAAGTGTGTCACTGGATGATGTAAGTGTGTCACTGGATGATGTAAGTGTGTCACTGGATGATGTAAGTGTGTCTCTGGATGATGTAAGTGTGTCACTGGATGATGTAAGTGTGTCACTGGATGATGTAAGTGTGTCACTGGATGATGTAAGTGTGTCACTGGATGATGTAAGTGTGTCACTGGATGATGTAAGTGTGCAGGTTTACACAAGACTCACCTCGGGTCCCATTGCAGGACTTATTCACACTCTTTCTCCGGGTCACTCCCGGGTCACTCCCGGGTCACTCCCGGGTCACTCCCGGGTCACTCCCGGGTCACTCCCGGGTCACTCCCGGGTCACTTCCGGGTCACTCCTGGGTCACTTCCCCTCCCACATGTGTGTTTTATAATTATATGGTATGCGACTTTTCAGAATGGTTTATAGTAAAGAAAAGGTCTTCATTCTACTGTTGTGATCATCCCCTGACCTTGGCTTAACCTCAAGAAGATGTTTGAAAGTAGCATTAATGAAGAAAAACCTTTTAAAAACTCCCTGAACTATTTGGCTTTAAATGTAGGACTTAAGTAAATGGTTTCCAGCACTATGTTATGGATGTCCAATTTATGTCATGTTTTATAAAAACAGTCCTTGATTCTTGAATGAGTGAACACTTTCAGCGAAACATTAAAACAAGTTTTATGCATAATCAATTTAATGTTCTCATTAAATTTTAATATTCCATCATTCAATAAATAATTAATGCCACATGTTTCCCCGTAGGATTCTGATGAGGAGTCTGTCAGTTCATCAGAGTCTTTCACATCTCGCAAGACAGTCACCTTCAGCCCAAAGCCAGGACGCCAGACACTCAGCAAACAGACCACCCAGTAGGTGGTTTGTAGACCCCAAATCACACAGATCATGTCTACTCTTTGTCCTCTCAAGCGCTGCTCAACTGTGCCATGAAACAAGACTGTATGGGTGCATGCAAGGAGGCGTTCTTGAAATATTTGAAAAAATATGCTAACAAACCATTTCCTTTCTTTTATATGGAATGTAGATTCACAGTAACTGAAGAATCTATTAACTTTTTTCCTAATCATATGATTATGTGATAAGTCATATTGAATGAGATAAACATCACTAGGAGGGGGTTTATTATTATAAAATAATATTTTTAATCATTTATTTAAATAAAATGACAATGACAATATTTCAGTTCAATGACGTCAAGCATGTCCTCATCAGTGGCCCACCGCAAGCACTCCAGTGGTTCCCACATTCACCACAAGGTGGACACAAAGAAGGATGCCTACATTCCGCCAGAGTTTGACTTTGATAAGGTTGAGTCAGTTCATGAGTCCATCGATATAGACGAGGTCAGTTGTGGTGTCAAATATTTCTTTCATGACTTGTTGGAGTTTCATATAATGGTGTACTATTTTATGTAAAAAAGTTGATGATTAAATTAAAATAATCTATCTCATAAAGAATCTATTCTGTTAATATTTTATGGTTGATTAATGAATGAGATGAAACATGTGGTGAAGCCTTGCATTTGGTCAAGTCAAGTTCTATGGCCTGGCCTGGCATGTTTAATGTGGAGGGTTCATGTTTAATGTGGAGGGTTCATGTTTAGTGTGGAGGGTTCATTTTTAATGTGGAGGGTTCATGTTTAATGTGGAGGGTTCATGTTTAGTGTGGAGGGTTCATGTTTAGTGTGGAGGGTTCATGTTTAATGTGGAGGGTTCATGTTTAATGTGGAGGGTTCATGTTTAATGTGGAGGGTTCATGTTTAGTGTGGAGGGTTCATGTTTAATGTGGAGGGTTCATGTTTAATGTGGAGGGTTCATGTTTAATGTGGAGGGTTCATGTTTAATGTGGAAGGTTCATGTTTAATGTGGAGGGTTCATGTTTAGTGTGGAGGGTTCATGTTTAATGTGGAGGGTTCATGTTTAGTGTGGAGGGTTCATGTTTAATGCGGAGGGTTCATGTTTAGTGTGGAGGGTTCATGTTTAGTGTGGAGGGTTCATGTTTAGTGTGGAGGGTTCATGTTTAATGTGGATGGTTCATGTTTAGTGTGGAGGGTTCATGTTTAATGCGGAGGGTTCATGTTTAGTGTGGAGGGTTCATGTTTAGTGTGGAGGGTTCATGTTTAGTGTGGAGGGTTCATGTTTAATGTGGAGGGTTTGTGTTTAGTGTGGAGGGTTCGTGTTTAATGCGGAGGGTTCATGTTTAGTGTGGAGGGTTCATGTTTAGTGTGGAGGGTTCATGTTTAGTGTGGAGGGTTCATGTTTAGTGTGGAGGGTTCATGTTTAGTGTGGAGGGTTCACGTTTAATGTAGAGTGTTGTTGCTTGCAGCTGTTGGATGAGATCAACCAAGGCAGTCGAGTTGTCCAGATGCCGGAGCCAGTACTGTCCGTCCAACTCGTCCTGTCTCTGCCGAAGGTAGTCGAAGTAAAACATCGTCACCCTCGTCACAGCAAAATGAATCTGTCTGCGACTCCAAAAATTAGCATTGATCAGAGGGCACTGCAAGAGGGAACCGCCGGCACTACGGATGACACCAAAAAGGCTGTCACTTTCAACGAACCAGAATATGGTAAGGAATAAATACTTGTTAAATTGTTTTCGTTGTTGTTCATTATAGTATATTTTGTAATACGTCATTTTTGCAGAAACCTTTATGTCACATGTAATTTTATAGCTAGGTCTATTTGTTGTGTACTGAGTGTATAGTTTATATGTCGTTACGTTGCATTTGTAGAGTTAGTGCCATTTGAAAATGTATCTTGGTGAATGTATGCAGCACTTTTGAGAATTGACAGTACTTAATTAAACCCATCACGGGGTCTAAAGGGTTAATCTTCTCTGGGAATGTTTAGAGAGTGACAATACTGATGGAGAAGATTCGGAGGAATCCTCAGATGAGATGGAACAAGAAGACTTAGAAGGAGGGAACAGATTCAACGTCAAGGAGGTTGACAGCAGGTACCACTCTCTCTTCTAGATCTCTACCACACTTAACAGTCTTGATATCTAAATACAATATAAACATAAATAAACTTCATTACTAGGGCTTCTGTCTATGGTCATAATGTAGTAGTATCTCATCTCGGGCACTGGGGTTTCTGATATCATATGTTTTTCCATCACATCTTTCCCTCGCCTTGAGGACACAGGAGGGGACCTGCCTCCCTCCAGAGGGCGTTACTGTGAGAACAAGTTTTAACACATCCAAACACTTTGGTGTGTTGTTCCTGAATAAGATAGTTAATTGTTTTAAAAATAATATTGTTTAATTCAGGTGTATGTTATCAGATTTTCAGTATTACTCAACACAGTTTTGTGTGACTAAGCAACCATATATTTGTGAGATGCAGCAAAAATATATGAACAACGAAAACAAGTTTCTTGAGAGGTAAATAACATGAACGAAAAAACCCTTTCATTGCATTCAATCACTTATAAGACATTCTCACAAATGATTATATCTCAAATTGATGTTTTGTGTGTTTTACGTTCAAAGACAAAGTGAAGTAGTCAGACGCAAGTCCAGTGTCCCCAATGTCACAGCCTCCTCCGTTGTGCTGTCTCCCACAGTGGATGAGATGAGGACAGGCTTCACAGACACCATCTGGCAATTTGAGGAAACTGTTTGTAAGTTATTGTGTCATCAGTGATTGTGTGTTCTCAGTGATTGTGTGTTCTCAGTGATTGTGTGTTCTCAGTGATTGTGTGTTCTCAGTGATTGTGTGTTCTCAGTGATTGTGTGTTCTCAGTGATTGTGTGTTCTCAGTGATTGTGTGTTCTCAGTGATTGTGTGTTCTCAGTGATTGTGTGTTCTCAGTGATTGTGTGTTCTCAGTGATTGTGTGTTCTCAATGATTGTGTGTTCTCAGTGATTGTGTGTTCTCAGTGATTGTGTGTTCTCAGTGATTGTGTGTTCTCAGTGATTGTGTGTTCTCAGTGATTGTGTGTTCTCAGTGATTGTGTGTTCTCAGTGATTGTGTGTTCTCAGTGATTGTGTGTTCTCAGTGATTGTGTGTTCTCAGTGATTGTGTGTTCTCAGTGATTGTGTGTTCTCAGTGCTTGTGTGTTCTCAGTGATTGTGTGTTCTCAGTGATTGTGTGTTCTCAGTGCTTGTGTGTTCTCAGTGATTGTGTGTTCTCAGTGCTTGTGTGTTCTCAGTGATTGTGTGTTCTCAGTGATTGTGTGTTCTCAATGATTGTGTGTTCTCAGTGATTGTGTGTTCTCAGTGATTGTGTGTTCTCAGTGATTGTGTGTTCTCAGTGATTGTGTGTTCTTAGTGATTGTGTGTTCTCAGTGATTGTGTGTTCTCAGTGATTGTGTGTTCTCAGTGCTTGTGTGTTCTCAGTGATTGTGTGTTCTCAGTGCTTGTGTGTTCTCATGATTGTGTGTTCTCAGTGCTTGTGTGTTCTCATGATTGTGCGTTCTCAGTGCTTGTGTGTTCTCATGATTGTGTGTTCTCAGTGCTTGTGTGTTCTCATGATTGTGTGTTCTCAGTGCTTGTGTGTTCTCATGATTGTGTGTTCTCAGTGCTTGTGTGTTCTCATGATTGTGTGTTCTCAGTGATTGTGTGTTCTCATGATTGTGTGTTCTCAGTGCTTGTGTGTTCTCAGTGCTTGTGTGTTCTCATGATTGTGTGTTCTCAGTGATTGTGTGTTCTCATGATTGTGTGTTCTCAGTGATTGTGTGTTCTCAGTGCTTGTGTGTTCTCATGATTGTGTGTTCTCAGTGCTTGTGTGTTCTCATGATTGTGTGTTCTCATGATTGTGTGTTCTCAGTGATTGTGTGTTCTCAGTGCTTGTGTGTTCTCAGTGCTTGTGTGTTCTCAGTGATTGTGTGTTCTCAGTGCTTGTGTGTTTTCGATCACCAAGTGATTATACGTTTCCGTTGACCCTGTTCTCAATCACCATTGTATGTTCTCTATGGCTGTTTTTGTGTGTTTGTGTTCCCATCATCCATGTGTTTATATGTTCCCATTGACACTATATGTGTATGTGTGTGTATGTGTGTGTATGTGTGTGTGTATGTGTGTGTATGTGTGTGTGTATGTGTGTGTATGTGTGTGTATGTGTGTGTATGTGTGTGTATGTGTGTGTATGTGTGTGTATGTGTGTGTATGTGTGTGTATGTGTGTGTATGTGTGTGTATGTGTGTGTGTATGTGTGTATGTGTGTATGTGTGTGTATGTGTGTATGTGTGTATGTGTGTGTATGTGTGTGTATGTGTGTGTATGTGTGTGTATGTGTGTGTATGTGTGTGTATGTGTGTGTATGTGTGTGTGTATGTGTGTGTATGTGTGTGTATGTGTGTGTATGTGTGTGTATGTGTGTGTATGTGTGTGTGTATGTGTGTGTATGTGTGTGTATGTGTGTGTATGTGCATGTTCCCTCTCTGCATGTGTTTCTGTATTCTCAATTTGGTTTGATGTGTGTGTGTGCATGCATGCATGCATGCATGCATGCCGGCATGCGTGTGTGTCTGTTCCCTCTCTGTTGGTGTTTGTGTGTTGCCATTGTGCATGTGTTTATGTGTTCCCTTTGCACATGTGTTTGTGTGTTCCCTTTGCACAGATGTTTGTGTATTTCCTTTGCACATATGTTTGTGTGTTCCCTCTCGCTGTGTGTATGTGTGTTCGCGTGCGTGTGTGCATGTGTGCATGTGTGCGTGCGTGCCTGTGAATTTTTGTGTTTCATTTGAGCATGTGTTTGTGTGTTGCCACTGTGTGTTTGTGTGTTCCCACTGTGTGTTCGTGTGTTCGCACTGTGTGTTCATGTGTTTCCACTGTGTGTTAGTGTCTTCCCACTGTGTGTTCATGTGTTGCCACTGTGTGTTTGTGTGTTCCCACTGTGTGCTTGTGTGTTCCCACTGTGTGCTTGTGTGTTCCCACTGTGTGCTTGTGTGTTCCCACTGTGTGTTTGTGTGTTCCCACTGTGTGTTTGTATGTTCCCACTGTGTGTTTGTGTGTTCCCACTGTGTGCTTGTGTGTTCCCACTGTGTGCTTGTGTGTTCCCACTGTGTGTTTGTGTGTTCCCACTGTGTGTTTGTATGTTCCCACTGTGTGTTTGTATGTTCCCACTGTGTGTTTGTATGTTCCCACTGTGTGTTTGTGTGTTCCCACTGTGTGCTTGTGTGTTCCCACTGTGTGTTTGTGTGTTCCCACTGTGTGTTTGTATGTTCCCACTGTGTGTTTGTATGTTCCCACTGTGTGTTTGTGTGTTCCCACTGTGTGCTTGTGTGTTCCCACTGTGTGCTTGTGTGTTCCCACTGTGTGTTTGTATGTTCCCACTGTGTGTTTGTATGTTCCCACTGTGTGTTTGTGTGTTCCCACTGTGTGCTTGTGTGTTCCCACTGTGTGTTTGTATGTTCCCACTGTGTGTTTGTATGTTCCCACTGTGTGTTTGTATGTTCCCACTGTGTGTTCGTGTGTTCCCACTGTGTGTTTGTGTGTTGTCGCTGTGTGTTTGTGTGTTCCCACTGTGTGTTTGTGTGTTCCCACTGTGTGTTTGTGTGTTCCCACTGTGTGCTTGTGTGTTCCCACTGTGTGTTTGTGTGTTCCCACTGTGTGCTTGTGTGTTCCCACTGTGTGCTTGTGTGTTCCCACTGTGTGTTTGTATGTTCCCACTGTGTGTTTGTATGTTCCCACTGTGTGTTTGTATGTTCCCACTGTGTGTTCGTGTGTTCCCACTGTGTGTTTGTGTGTTGTCGCTGTGTGTTTGTGTGTTCCCACTGTGTGTTTGTGTGTTCCCACTGTGTGTTTGTGTGTTCCCACTGTGTGCTTGTGTGTTCCCACTGTGTGTTTGTGTGTTCCCACTGTGTGTTTGTATGTTCCCACTGTGTGTTTGTATGTTCCCACTGTGTGTTTGTATGTTCCCACTGTGTGTTTGTATGTTCCCACTGTGTGTTTGTGTGTTGTCGCTGTGTGTTTGTATGTTCCCACTGTGTGTTTGTGTGTTGTCGCTGTGTGTTTGTGTGTTCCCACTGTGTGTTTGTATGTTCCCACTGTGTGTTTGTATGTTCCCACTGTGTGTTTGTATGTTCCCACTGTGTGTTTGTATGTTCCCACTGTGTGTTTGTGTGTTGTCGCTGTGTGTTCGTGTGTTTCCACTGTGTGTTTGTGTGTTCCCACTGTGTGTTTGTATGTTCCCACTGTGTGTTTGTATGTTCCCACTGTGTGTTTGTGTGTTGTCGCTGTGTGTTTGTATGTTCCCACTGTGTGTTTGTGTGTTGTCGCTGTGTGTTTGTGTGTTCCCACTGTGTGTTTGTATGTTCCCACTGTGTGTTTGTATGTTCCCACTGTGTGTTTGTATGTTCCCACTGTGTGTTTGTATGTTCCCACTGTGTGTTTGTGTGTTGTCGCTGTGTGTTCGTGTGTTTCCACTGTGTGTTTGTGTGTTCCCACTGTGTGTTTGTGTGTTGTCGCTGTGTGTTTGTGTGTTCCCACTGTGTGTTTGTGTGTTCCCACTGTGTGTTCATGTGTTCCCACTGTGTGTTTGTGTGTTCCCACTGTGTGCTTGTGTGTTCAGCTCAGATGACGTCCATGCTGGAGGCGCCCCGACTCAAGGTCTTCTACTCCCCACCCTCGTTTGGCCTCAAACTCAACTGTGATGCGGAGGCAGCTAAGGAGGATGAGGAGGACGAGACAGCGTGGCCGGACACTGGTCAGCTGTTTGGTGAGGATGACGACTACCAACTGGTCATCTCTGACCTCATGCTGTGCATCAACAACTCCATAGACATGGTCCTTGAATACTCACAGGTGAGTGTCATCAACACCAGTCTAGTTCACAGGTGAGTGTCATCAACACCAGTCTAGTTCACAGGTGAGTGTCATCAACACCAGTCTAGTTCACAGGTGAGTGCCATCAACACCAGTCTAGTTCACAGGTGAGTGTCATCAACACCAGTCTAGTTCACAGGTGAGTGTCATCAACACCAGTCTAGTTCACAGGTGAGTGTCATCAACACCAGTCTAGTTGTGAGTGCCATCAACACCAGTCTAGTTCACAGGTGAGTGTCATCAACACCAGTCTAGTTGTGAGTGCCCAGTTTCACAGACGAGTGACTGATTCATACTTCAGATCAATGATCAACACAGTCTTGTATTTAATAATGCAAGCAGCTTAAATCACAATTGTAATAATTTGACTCAATTCAAATTATTATATTTGATAGTTCTTTCAACTTGATGAACTTGTTCATGGACAAAGTCTTGTATGATTGATACATCAACCATGATGTATCAATGTATGAACCATCAAATATGGTAGAAAGAGATTAATCATCTGATGAAGAATGAATACCTGGCTATAGGCAGTGGTGGCTATTTGTAGACCAATACTCATTGCGTATTAACCCATTAGCACTCAGCCAATTTTAACATGAAGCCTGTGCCTCCTCAAATATTTGACTTAGGTAGATGTTTAAAAAATATTGCTTGCACTATTTTCTTTGCTCTAGCGCCTTTATTATTCAATTCTCGCAATAGCATGTTGCATGCATGTTGTAGATAATAAAAGTACCTACACAGTTGTGTCAAAACTGTTGATCATTTCTTGATCAACGCTATGACATTTTGAAACGTTTTGTAAAACAAAATACTTTGTTGCGGTGTAACTTTTTTATGCCTGGCTTTTTACTGCTACAAGTTGAGTTTATTTAAAAGAACATTAAATTATCTGCACACTTGTATATAACTTGCTATAATACGTTACACATTTTAGTTGTATACGTGGCCAACATCCTGGCTGGAGGACATTTTTGAATGTCAAAAAAATAAAAACTATTACAGATAAATTAAAAATAAATGTAAATATTTTTGAGAACTGAAGTATCCAAAATAGTCACAATTTAATGTTATGTCTAGATAGGTGTGGCATTTATTGCATATTTTAATCACAAGATGCAACCACGTAAACCGAATTCAAACGCTGTGATGTATTCGCTGGCCAGCTATGGCCGACCTGAGGAGATTCGGGGTGACTGTCAATGTCCGACTTGAGTGGTAATCGGTTAATTGCAGCAGGGCTGAATGCTTCCCAGAGAAGTGGGGATGATGTTCGGTTGAACAGGACTTCCAGGGAGTAAAATGCTCGATAAGAACTTACCCTTAAATACATGGAATTAATGACAGCCACCACATAAAACTATGTTCCATATTCTGTGTCATGTGACCTCAGTGTCACTTGTAGTGTCTGTGTCATGTGACCTCAGTGTCACTTGTAAAGTGTCTGTGTCATGTGTCCTCAGTGTCACTTGTAGTGTCTGTGTCATGTGACCTCAGTGTCACCTGTAAAGTGTCCATGCCATGTGACCTCAGTGTCACTTGTAAAGTGGCTGTGTCATGTGACCTCAGTGTCACTTGTAACGTGTCTGTGTCATGTGATCTCAGTGTCACTTGTAAAGTGTCTGTGTCATGTGACCTCAGTGTCACTTGTAAAGTGTCTGTGTCATGTGACCTCAGTGTCACTTGTAAAGTGTCTGTGTCATGTGACCTTAGTGTCACTTGTAAAGTGTCTGTGTCATGTGTCCTCAGTGTCACTTGTAGTGTATGTGTCATGTGACCTCAGTGTCACCTGTAAAGTGTCCATGCCATGTGACCTCAGTGTCACTTGTAAAGTGGCTGTGTCATGTGACCTCAGTGTCACTTGTAACGTGTCTGTGTCATGTGATCTCAGTGTCACTTGTAAAGTGTCTGTGTCATGTGACCTCAGTGTCACTTGTAAAGTGTCTGTGTCATGTGACCTCAGTGTCACTTGTAAAGTGTCTGTGTCATGTGACCTTAGTGTCACTTGTAAAGTGTCTGTGTCATGTGACCTCAGTGTCACTTGTAAAGTGTCTGTGTCATGTGACCTTAGTGTCACTTGTAAAGTGTCTGTGTCATGTGACCTCAGTGTCACTTGTAAAGTCTGTGTTTTCTTGCAGGAGTTCAACCAGTACTGTAAGATGGTTGACCAGGCCAGTCTGATTGATGTCGAGGCGTCCATGCAGAGGAAGCTCTGGTCCACCGATGAGTTCCAACACGTCCTCACCGTCCAGACGGAGCAGGTGGGTGGACGTCACATCTGGGGTCACCACCTGTAGTTCAATTTGTACTGAACTACATTTTGTCCTTACGTGTTATTGGGTTTTTGAAATGTCAAGCTCTTGCACCTACAGTGGCCTGTCACAGACCTCGGAGTCACATATCAACCAAGGAGATGAGGGTGATGAGGAGGGTGAAGAGGGTGGGGTTGATGGAGGTGTCCTGTGTTGACAGGTGAAGGAGATGAGGGTGACGAGGAGGGTGAAGAGGGTGGGGTTGATGGAGGTGTCCTGTGTTGACAGGTGAAAGAGATGAGGGTGATGAGGAGGGTGAAGAGGGTGGGGTTGATGGAGGTGTCCTGTGTTGACAGGTGAAGGAGATGAGGGTGATGAGGAGGGTGAAGAGGGTGGGGTTGATGGAGGTGTCCTGTGTTGACAGGTGAAGGAGATGAGGGCGATGAGGAGGGTGAAGAGGGTGGGGTTGATGGAGGTTCACACTCAGCAGTTCTGTGACACGTGTCTGCCGTACCCAGAGACCATCATCTCCATCATCTCTCGCAGACTGCCGGAGATCGCCTTCAATAAGAATCTGGAGCTGCTCACCATCATCAAGGTAGATGTCCTCAGTGATGACATTGTTGCCATCAACAACTCATATGTATTGTGTGTTGACTAACAGTTGAAAGACGTACAATGTGATTGAGTTTTAATGCGTATGTTCTCTACCGAAAATCCGCTTTTGTATGTCATTTCATTTCTGTAAAAGAGTATGCGTGTATTAATAATTTAAAATTTATTTTAATACTGCATGGTGTTTACTTTAAAACCTAGACTTATATACAATTATAATGTTATTTATTATTGTGAATACCATTTTAATGCTTTATATATATTGGTATGTATTTCTTTACCTAAAATGTAAGCATCAATATTTTAGTGCAATAATTCTGATACCCAGAGTGACTGGAGTGACCAACTTTATGGTGCAGAGAAAAGCTATAAAATTATTATTATTATTTATTATCATTAATCTGATTTTCATGCAGAATCATGGGGACTTAGTCACACAATATTTGTTACAAAATATATTTTATGAATTGTGTATTTCCATCAAAGCTGTAAACTTGATCTTATCTGTGGAAGTGTGAGTGTACGTGTACGTGTACGTGTACGTGTACGTGTACGTGTACGTGTACGTGTACGTGTACGTGTACGTGTACGTGTACGTGTACGTGTACGTGTACGTGTACGTGTACGTGTACGTGTACGTGTACGTGTACGTGTACGTGTACGTGTACGTGTACGTGTACGTGTACGTGTACGTGGACGTGGACGTGGACGTGGACGTGGTCACTGAGGACCATCAAGTAAACATGTTGTGGTCATCATTGTGTGTTGCTGATATTCTCACAGGGAGCGACACGTAAACTGGACCATTTGCCCGAGTCTGTGGAGGAGTTTGTGGACCATTTGTCCTTCCTGGGCAAGATTGGGTCTGAGATGGCGGCCCTCAACAAGGAATACAACATCGTCATCAAGTTGTATACCATCGCGAAGGACTTTGAGCTGCCCATCGTGCCTGAGGAATATGCTCTGTACCAAACACTCTCCCCCAGCTTCCAACATCTCAAGGTCACCTTTCTGGCTCATCTTAGGAGGTTTCAGAAGTTTGCAAAGTCAAAGGAATGTTGTTCGTTAAGTGTGTTAACCGGCTGCAACTTTGTTAATTACCCATATCACTGAGAAGATAGAATGAACAATAAATGTCTTCCTTTTTAGTCATTTGTGCCAAAGGACCAGTTGACTTGTGTCCACCTTGCACCGTTGCCATCCACAGATTCCATACTTCAGAAAGTGTTCAGGATCTATCTTATAATTTGGCACAGACGCAACATAGGGTACTGCTACTAAGCATGAGAAATATTGATTTGATTGGATCATTCTGAAGGCCCAAACCTGATAAAAAACTTTTTTCAAAACTCTTAAGTTACTTTTTCTCTAATTTTGCATAGGTGTATTTTAGGGTACCCAGGTAAAAAACAAGACCTTTTTATTTGTCCTGTATGATTACATCAAACTGTCTTACTTAACAGACTGTGATCCTGTATGATTACATCAAACTGTCTTACTTAACAGACTGTGATCCTGTATGATTACATCAAACTGTCTTACTTAACAGACTGTGATCCTGTATGATTACATCAAACTGTCTTACTTGACAGACTGTGATCGTGTATGATTACATCAAACTGTCTTACTTGACAGACTGTGATCCTGTATGATTACATCAAACTGTCTTACTTAACAGACTGTGATCCTGTATGATTACTTCAAACTGTCTTACTTGACAGACTGTGATCCTGTATGATTACATCAAACTGTCTTACTTGACAGACTGTGATCCTGTATGATTACATCAAACTGTCTTACTTGACAGACTGTGATCCTGTATGATTACATCAAACTGTCTTACTTAACAGACTGTGATCCTGTATGATTACTTCAAACTGTCTTACTTGACAGACTGTGATCCTGTATGATTACATCAAACTGTCTTACTTGACAGACTGTGATCCTGTATGATTACATCAAACTGTCTTACTTGACAGACTGTGATCCTGTATGATTACATCAAACTGTCTTAATTGACAGACTGTGATCCTGTATGATTACATCAAACTGTCTTACTTGACAGACTGTGATCCTGTATGATTACATCAAACTGTCTTACTTGACAGACTGTGATCCTGTATGATTACATCAAACTGTCTTACTTGACAGACTGTGATCCTGTATGATTACATCAAACTGTCTTACTTGACAGACTGTGATCCTGTATGATTACATCAAACTGTCTTACTTGACAGACTGTGATCCTGTATGATTACATCAAACTGTCTTAATTGACAGACTGTGATCCTGTATGATTACATCAAACTGTCTTACTTGACAGACTGTGATCCTGTATGATTACATCAAACTGTCTTACTTGACAGACTGTGATCCTGTATGATTACATCAAACTGTCTTACTTGACAGACTGTGATCCTGTATGATTACATCAAACTGTCTTACTTGACAGACTGTGATCCTGTATGCGGAGGCGAAGAAGGAAGACAACATCCGCAAGTTCAGCCACAGTCTGGACCGCCTGATCCGGGAGATCAAACTGAACATTGGGACGATGAAGAACCGCGTGAGTGACCCGCAGCTGCTGAGTGGAGACACCATGGCCATCGTGGCCCTCGAGAAGATCAAGCTGCTCATTGAGGAGGTGTCCGTGCTCCTCACCAAGGGCAAGAGCTACGCCAACTACCAGGAGCGCTTTGGGAGCTCCGGGAGTCACATGAAGCACGGCCTTGGGGAGTGAGTGATATGTGTGTATACTGTATATATATATATATATATATATATATATATATATATATATATATATACATACATCATACATCATACATACATATATATATATATACATAAACATATCTATATATATATATATATATTAGGAACATACATCATACATCATACATACATACATATATATATATATATACATATACATATACATATACATATACATATACATATACATAACATAAACATATATATATATATATATATACATACATCATACATCATATATACATATATATATATATATATATATATATATATATATATATATATATATACATACATCATACATCATACATATATATATATATATATATATATATATATACATAAACATATATATATATACATACATCATACATCATACATACATACATATATATATATATATATATATATATATATATATATATATATATATATATATATATATATATATATATACATACATCAGACATACATACATACATACATACATACATACATACATACATACATACATACATACATACATACATACATACATATATATGTAGATATCATAATTATATATATACATGTATATACATACCATACATACATACATATATATATATATATATATATATATATATATATATATATATATATATATATATATAGGCATATTTCTTGATCTTAGTAAGGCTTTTGACACAATAGACCATAACATCTTATTAAAAAAACTTCAGTGCTATGGGATAAGAGGCATAGCTTGCGAATGGTTCAAAAGTTACCTTAGCGATAGAGCACAATATGTGTTGTATAATAACACAGAATCTGAATACATGAAGATAACTTGTGGTGTTCCCCAGGGATCCATATTAGGCCCATTACTTTTTATCATATATATAAATGATATTGTAAATGTATCAAACATTCTTAAGCCTATACTGTTTGCAGATGATACTAGTTTGTTCCATGCACACACACATTTCCACACTCTCATAGAAGAAGTGAATATTGAACTACAAAAAATTGCAATTTGGTTTAATACTAATAAACTAACATTAAATGTTAAAAAATCAAATTTCATAATATTCACACCAAAAGGGAAAATTTATAACACAGACAATGCTGAAATAATAATAAATGGTAACAAAATAAAACAAGTCAAGTTTACAAAATTTCTAGGAATATACATAGATGAACATTTGAGCTGGAAAATCCATATTAATAATTTAGCCAAAAAAATTGCACGAAATGTAGGAATGCTAAATAAATTAAAATATTTTCTCCCATTGTACACCATGAAGACTTTATACTATTCATTAATATTACCTCATCTGCAATATTGTGTCCTGTTATGGTCAAATACATACACAATTCATTTAAAAAAAATAAAGATATTACAGAAGAGAGCAATAAGGATAATTACGAAATCACAATATACATCACATACAGATCCATTATTTTCAAAATTAAAACTGTTAAAGTTAAGTGATATATATAAACATCAATTAGGGATTTTTATGTATAAATCCGTAAATGATCAACTCCCAGACAACTTGACTTCTATGCTTAAACTAACAGAAAACATTCATAACCATAATCTTAGAAATTTTAATGGGTTTTACATTCAAAACATAAGAACAAACAACAGAAAGTTTACAATAAATTATTCTGGTCCAGTCTTCTGGAATACACTACCTCAACATATAAGAAAGCTTAGAACAGTAAAACAATTTAAAGGTAAGCTAAAGGAGTTATTACTGATGGGATATGTATCTTAGGCATATATAAGGATTATGTAACGTAGTTATAGTATTATTTTATTATTTATCATTACTTGTATTTATTTTTAGACTTATTTAAGTACTTAGTAATAGTAATATTAGTAGTTGTAGTATTCTAATATTATCATTCATGATAATGATATTTATTTATTTTTATATGTTTAGTTTACTTTTACAATAATGTCCATAAAGTTTTATGTTCTTGGTGGTCCTCGATATAAGCCCCTAGGGGTTTCTAGAGGATCTCCACGGTTACATTTTATAATCATGTTTATGCTTATGTTTGTATGTTGTTGTTGTTGTGACCGAAATAAAGTTCAATTCAAAAAATATAATATATATATATATATATATATATATATATACATATATATTTGATGGACAGTTTCAAAATCTGAGCCTTACAAACGTGTTTCCCTGAGACTTGTAATGTACAAGGAGCAGTAGTTCCCATGAAGCACAGAGGAAGAAGTAATGGAGGGTGGAGGCAGAACATATGCGCTGAGGTAGACTGTATCTAGAGTACTTGCTAGGATGACACTGGTTAGATAGCATTAGCACGCTGACCATTATAAAATGACCTATGTGAGATGACATTTTTGGATTGCCTTATTAATAGAAACTTGGCTGGATGACCTTGGTGGATAACCTCTGTGGTGTGAGGTTGATGGGGTGACCTTGATGATGCGAACGTAATATGATGACCTTGGTGATATGAACTTGAATGGATGGTTTTGGAGGTGTAAGTTTATGGGATGACTGGTAATGACAGCATGATGACTGACAGTGTGATGTATGTGACAGTGTGATGTCTGTGACAGTGTGATGTCTGTGACAGTGTGATGACAAACGACATGATGACTGACAGTGTGATGTATGTGACAGTCTGATGTCTGTGACAGTGTGATGACAAACGACATGATGACTGACAGTGTGATGTACGTGACAGTGTGATGACAAACGACATGATGACTGACAGTGTGATGTCTGTGACAGTGTGATGACAAACGACATGATGACTGACAGTGTGATGACTGTGACAGTGTGATAACTGTTACAGTGTGATGTCTGTGACAGTGTGATGTCTGTTACAGTGTGATGACTGTGAGAGTGTGATGACAGTTACAGTGTGATGTCTGTGACAGTGTGATGTATGTAACTGTGTCATGTCTGTGACAGTGTGATGTCTGTGACAGTGTGATGTCTGTGACGGTGTGATGTCTGTGACAGTGTGATGTCTGTGACGGTGTGATGTATGTGACTGTGTCATGTCTGTGACAGTGTGATGTCTGTGACAGTGTGATGACTGTGACAGTGTGATGTCTGTGACAGTGTGATGTCTGTGACAGTGTGATGTCTGTGACAGTGTGATGTCTGTGACAGTGTCATGTCTGTGACAGTGTGATGTCTGTGACAGTGTGATAACTGTGACAGTGTGCTGTCTGTGACAGTGTGATGCCTGTGACAGTGTGCTGTCTGTGACAGTGTGATGCCTGTGACAGTGTGATGTCTGACAGTGTGATGTATGTGACAGTGTGATGTGTGTGACTGTGTGATGTATGTGACTGTGTGATGTCTGTGACAGTGTGATGTCTGTGACTGTGTGATGTATGTGACTGTGTGATGTCTGTGACGGTGTGATGACTGTGACGGTGTGATGTCTGTGACGGTGTGATGTCTGTGACGGTGTGATGTCTGTGACGGTGTGATGTCTGTGACGGTGTGATGCTGTGACAGTGTGATGTCTGTGACAGTGTGATGACTGTGACGGTGTGATGCTGTGACAGTGTGATGACTGTGACGGTGTGATGCTGTGACAGTGTGATGACTGTGACGGTGTGATGCTGTGACGGTGTGATGACTGTGACGGTGTGATGCTGTGACAGTGTGATGACTGTGACGGTGTGATGCTGTGACAGTGTGATGACTGTGACGGTGTGATGACTGTGACGGTGTGATGTCTGTGATGGTGTGATGCTGTGACAGTGTGATGTCTGTGACAGTGTGATGACTGTGACGGTGCTGTGACGGTGTGATGACTGTGACGGTGTGATGACTGTGACGGTGTGATGCTGTGACAGTGTGATGACTGTGATGGTGTGATGCTGTGACGGTGTGATGACTGTGACGGTGTGATGTCTGTGACAGTGTGATGTCTGTGACGGTGTGATGACTGTGACGGTGTGATGTCTGTGACAGTGTGATGTCTGTGACGGTGTGATGACTGTGACAGTGTGATGTCTGTGACGGTGTGATGACTGTGACGGTGTGATGTCTGTGACGGTGTGATGTCTGTGACGGTGTGATGTCTGTGACGGTGTGATGCTGTGACAGTGTGATGTCTGTGACAGTGTGATGACTGTGACGATGTGATGCTGTGACAGTGTGATGACTGTGACGGTGTGATGCTGTGACAGTGTGATGACTGTGATGGTGTGATGCTGTGACGGTGTGATGACTGTGACGGTGTGATGCTGTGACAGTGTGATGACTGTGACGGTGTGATGCTGTGACAGTGTGATGTCTGTGATGGTGTGATGCTGTGACGGTGTGATGACTGTGACGGTGTGATGCTGTGACAGTGTGATGACTGTGACGGTGTGATGACTGTGACGGTGTGATGTCTGTGATGGTGTGATGCTGTGACAGTGTGATGTCTGTGACAGTGTGATGACTGTGACGGTGTGATGCTGTGACGGTGTGATGACTGTGACAGTGTGATGACTGTGGCGGTGTGATGCTGTGACGGTGTGATGACTGTGACGGTGTGATGCTGTGACAGTGTGATGACTGTGACGGTGTGATGCTGTGACGGTGTGATGACTGTGACGGTGTGATGTCTGTGACAGTGAGTACCTGATGATGGAGCGGCAGGATGAAAGCAGTGCCCAGGAGATTGGCGCGGACCTGTCTGAGCTGGAGCGGGACCTCACCCTGAGACGTCTCCTGTGGGAGTCGCAGGAGGAGTGGGAGACTCTCTCCCTCGAGTGGCTCAGCTGTCCCTTTGACTCACTCAGTGTCGAACATCTCCAGAAACATGTCAACCGCTTCAGTCAGACCATCTACATGCTGGAGAAAGGTGAGTGGGCCGACTGATGCCTCCTGATGTTAGACCCACCCTGTTTATATAAGTTCCCTCTTTAATTTTACTTCCTGTGTTATTCCATCCTTTTTTATGTATAGTTACTGAACAGTTAGTAATGTTATTCGGTTATTCTAGCCAGTTTTACCCAGCAAAGATGTTATTCTGTCATTGTACTGAGGACTACTGAACAAAGATGTCAGTCTAGCCTGGGTTACTGAGCAAGCAGTGATGTTACTTTTACATTCTTGCCAAAGTTACTGAGCAATGTTATTTGTTTACTCTACCCAGGGTTACTGAGCAAAGATGTTATTCTGTCAGTCTACCCAAGGATACCAAACAGTGATGTTATTATGACCTTCTGCCCAGGGTTGCCAAGCAATGAAGTTGTCCCCCGACTGAATGAGAAGGTGATGAGTTTCAAGCTGGTGATGCCTGGGATCACCAGCCTCCGCAACCCGTACCTCAAGGCCCGCCACTGGGAGGAGATAGAGAAGCTGATTGGCCGCGCCATCGACAGAGACAAGACATTTACTTTGGGAAATCTCCTTGAAATGAATGTAAGCTGCTTCTAGTTCTGTATTTTGTGTTTCTAACAAGATGGTAACAGCCAGTGGCAGTAGGAATGGTTAATTGCTATGCTATGAAGGAATGACAATTAATTTCTAGTGAAGTCAGTTCCCTCTATATATTGTTTTATTCAGCTTGATGACCATATTTGATCAAATAACTGTCTACATTAACGTGGAAAAGCCTGACATATGTGGTCAGTGATGCACCGGTCACTCACGTTTGCAGTTGACGAAGCACAAGGACAAGATTCAGGACATCTCTACAAGGGCGAGCAACGAGGCTACACTTGAACGCATGCTGCAGAAGGTCATTGACCTTTGGCAGAACACGGACTTCCGATTGGTCGCCCACAGCAGTGGCACTGTACAGATCATCGCTGGAGCCGATGACATCTTGACACAGCTTGAGGAGAGTCAGGTGACGATTGGGACAATCCGAGGCTCCCGATACGTTACTCCCATCAAGGTGGGCGCTTGACCACTGTCTCACTCAGCTCAGTTGTGAATGTGTGGACAGAGATGGTTAGATTTCTACTAAAGTCACCATGCAGTAATTACAGAATGATTAGTGAAAATGTTCAAGTTGGAAGAATAAAATGTTCAAACGTCGATGTGAGTAAACAAGTATTAGTTGTGAAATAAGAAATATTGATAATTGTTTCCCGGAGAAGTTCAGCTGGTGAGTGTATAAACAGGGCTGTGAGGTGAGTGAATAAACAGGGCTGTCAGATGAGTGAATAAACAGGGCTGTAGGTGGGTGAATAAAAAGGGCTGTGAGGTGAGTGAATAAACAGGGCTGTGAGGTGAGTGAATAAACAGGGCTGTGAGGTGAGTGAATAAACAGGGCTGTCAGATGAGTGAATAAACAGGGCTGTAGGTGGGTGAATAAAAAGTGCTGTGAGGTGAGTGAATAAACAGGGCTGTGAGGTGAGTGAATAAACAGCACGGTCAGGTGAGTGAATAAACAGGGTTGCCAGGTGAGTGAATAAACAGGGCTGTAGGTGGGTGAATAAACAGGGCTGTAGGTGGGTGAATAAACAGCGCCGTCAGGTGAGTGAATAAACAGGGCTGTCAGGTGTGTGAATAAACAGGGCTGTAGGTGGGTGAATAAACAGGGCTGTAGGTGGGTGAATAAACAGGGCTGTGAGGTGGGTGAATAAAAAGTGCTGTGAGGTGAGTGAATAAACAGGGCTGTGAGGTGAGTGAATAAACAGCGCGGTCAGGTGAGTGAATAAACAGGGTTGCCAGGTGAGTGAATAAACAGGGCTGTAGGTGGGTGAATAAACAGGGCTGTAGGTGGGTGAATAAACAGGGCTGTGAGGTGAGTGAATAAACAGCGCCGTCAGGTGAGTGAATAAACAGGGCTGTAGGTGGGTGAATAAACAGGGCTGTGAGGTGAGTGAATAAACAGGGCTGTCAGGTGTGTGAATAAACAGGGCTGTAGGTGGGTGAATAAACAGGGCTGTGAGGTGAGTGAATAAACAGGGCTGTGAGGTGAGTGAATAAACAGGGCTGTAGGTGGGTGAATAAACAGGGCTGCCAGGTGAGTGAATAAACAGGGCTGTAGGTGGGTGAATAAACAGGGCTGTGAGGTGAGTGAATAAACAGGGCTGTGAGGTGAGTGAATAAACAGGGCTGCCAGGTGCCGATGTGTACAGTCTGCGTGTTGGGTGCAGGGGATCGTCGAGGACTGGGAGAGGAAACTGGCCCTATTTGGTCGCACCCTGGAGGAGTGGATGACTTGCCAGAGGAACTGGCTCTACCTGGAGCAGATCTTCTGCACCCCGGACATACAGAGGTGAGTCACATGACTTGACATACAGAGGTGAGTCACATGACTTGACATACAGAGGTGAGTCACATGACTTGACATACAGAGGTGAGTCACATGACTTGACAGACAGAGGTGAGTCACATGACTTGACATACAGAGGTGAGTCACATGACTTGACATACAGAGGTGAGTCACATGACTTGACAGACAGTCAGGGCAGTGCCCAAATACTGAAGTGTCTGGTCTAATACTCTCTCATGCTGTGTTATGTTCACTGAAGTGTCTGGTCTAATACTCTCTCATGCTGTGTTATGTTCACTGAAGTGTCTGGTCTAATACTCTCTCATACTGTGTTATGTTCACTGAAGTGTCTGGTCTAATACTCTCTTATGCTGTGTTATGTTCACTGAAGTGTCTGGTCTAATACTCTCTCATGCTGTGTTATGTTCACTGAAGTGTCTGGTCTAATACTCTCTCATGCTGTGTTATGTTCACTAAAGTGTCTGGTCTAATACTCTCTCATGCTGTGTTATGTTCACTGAAGTGTCTGGTCTAATACTCTCTCATGCTGTGTTATGTTCACTGAAGTGTCTGGTCTAATACTCTCTCATGCTGTGTTATGTTCACTGAAGTGTCTGGTCTAATACTCTCTCATGCTGTGTTATGTTCACTGAAGTGTCTGGTCTAATACTCTTTCATGCTGTGTTATGTTCACTGAAGTGTCAGTGCTCTAATACTCTCTCATGCTGTGTTATGTTCACTGAAGTGTTAGTGCTCTAATACTCTCTGCAGTAAGATCACACATGGGGATCATAATAACCTGTCATGTGCGGGATTGATCATTTATAGTTTTTCGTTAAATGTTCTCTGCGCATGAAACATTAATTAACTGACCTCATGTGGGAAATTCATGAAAATTATTTGTATAATTTTAAAGAAATATCCACCCAAACCTTTTTCACAATCTGATGATATATTTTGAAAAATGGCAAAAATAGCCATTGTGCAAATACTCAAGTGGCTAATGTATATATTCATGAAAGATGTACTACAACAGGACATTCAATAGTGACTAAATCAATATATCCCATGTAAAAGTGCTAAATAAATGAACATGTCATGTCACAGTTTTCATATATTTGTTAGATTTACTGCTATACACACTAAAGTATCAGTACTGTGATACTCTCTGAACACTCTTACACCAAATGATGCTACTACACACACTAAAGTATCAGTACTGTGATACTCTGTGAACACTCTTACACCAAATGATGTTACTACACACACTAAAGTATCAATACTGTGATACTCTCTGAACACTCTTACACCAAATGATGCTACTACACACACTAAAGTATCAATACTGTGATACTCTCTGAACACGCTTTCACCAAATGATGCTACTACACACACTAAAGTATCAGTACTGTGATACTCTCTGAACACTCTTTCACCAAATGACGCTACTACAAACACTAAAGTATCAGTACTGTGATACTCTCTGAACACTCTTACACCAAATGATGCTACTACACACACTAAAGTATCAGTACTGTGATACTCTCTGAACACTCTTACACCAAATGATGCTACTACACACACTAAAGTATCAGTACTGTGATACTCTCTGAACACTCTTACACCAAATGATGCTGCTACACACACTAAAGTATCAGTACTGTGATACTCTCTGAACACTCTTACACCAAATGATGCTACTACACACACTAAAGTATCAATACTGTGATACTCTCTGAACACTCTTACACTAAATGATGCTACTACACACACTAAAGTATCAATACTGTGATACTCTCTGAACACTCTTACACCAAATAATGCTACTACACATACTAAAATATCAGTACTGTGATACTCTCTGAACACTCTTACACCAAATGATGCTACTACACACACTAAAGTATCAGTACTGTGATACTCTCTGAACACTCTTACACCAAATGATGCTACTACACACACTAAAGTATCAATACTGTGATACTCTCTGAACACTCTTACACCAAATGATGCTACTACACACACTAAAGTATCGGCACTGTGATACTCTCTTGAGTAATATTGCACCAACTGAAATATGCTAATGCTGTCTCAAGTTGTTTACAGACATTGAAATACCACTGTTCTAAGGCTGTCTGTTGTTTCACAAGACAACTGCCGACTGAGTCGAAGCTGTTTGGTGCCGTGGACAAGGCCTGGAAGGAAATAATGCGCAAGACGACAGACAAACCCAACGCGCTGCGGGCTGCGACTGCGTCTGGAGTGCTGGAGATGCTGCAAGTGGCCAACACAAACCTGGAGAAGATACAAAAGTGTCTCGAGGTGAGTGTGACATCAACTCTTGCTCTTACTAGTTGTAGCCGATGTCATTTTATGGTCAACCTGGTGTCTGATTTGATAGTTGAGAATTCCTGCAGTTTTCATATTCAGATAGAGTTGTAGTCAAAGGAACTGTATTTTTATATTTTAGATAATTTTAATAAACACAATTATTTTCTTTATCACACTGCAGAATTATGTAACACCTTGACCAAATTGAAAGTGCATATCATCAAAAGAAAAAGGTCCTAAATAAGAATAAATTTGTGTAACACTAGCCTCAGTAACCAATGTTTGACAATTCTGATTGGATGGTTTTTGTGATATGTTACAATGAAAGTTTATATATTTCATTTTTTATTTAGAATAATAAATTGTATATTTGTATGATGCAATGGGGAATTTTGAGCAAACAATTAAATATTTGTAAAAATAGTAATATTAAAAATTCATTTTACATGTACTTTTTCCAGCAAAACTAATTCAGTACACAATTGAATTTACTAGTTGTAAGATGGGAAAATAGAAATGACAGTGTGTGACTGACGTGTCGTGTGTGACAGGACTATTTGGAGACAAAGAGACTCGTCTTCCCCCGATTCTACTTCCTGAGCAATGACGAACTCCTTGACATCTTGTCACAGTCAAAGAACCCTGACGCTGTACAGGTGGGTACATGAAATATACATAATCCTGACGCTGTACACATGGGTACATGAAATATACATAATCCTGACGCTGTACAGGTGGGTACATGAAATATACATAATCCTGACGCTGTACACGTGGGTACATGAAATATATATAATCCTGATGCTGTACAGGTGGGTACATGAAATATACATAATCCTGATGCTGTACACGTGGGTACATGAAATATATATAATCCTGACGCTGTACAGGTGGGTACATGAAATATACATAATCCTGACGCTGTACACGTGGGTACATGAAATATATATAATCCTGACGCTGTACACGTGGGTACATGAAATATACATAATCCCGACGCTGTACACGTGGGTACATGAAATATACATAATCCTGACGCTGTACACGTGGGTACATGAAATATACATAATCCTGACGCTGTACACGTGGGTACATGAAATATACATAATCCTAATGCTGTACAGGTGGGTACATGAAATATACATAATCCTGACGCTGTACACGTGGGTACATGAAATATACATAATCCTGATGCTGTACACGTGGGTACATGAAATATACATAATCCTGACGCTGTACACGTGGGTACATGAAATATACATAATCCTGACGCTGTACACGTGGGTACATGAAATATACATAATCCTGACGCTGTACAGGTGGGTACATGAAATATACATAATCCTGACACTGTACACATGGGTACATGAAATATACATAATCCTGATGCTGTACACGTGGGTACATGAAATATACATAATCCTGATGGTGTACACATGGGTACATGAAATATACATAATCCTGACGCTGTACAGGTGGGTACATGAAATATACATAATCCTGATGGTGTACACGTGGGTACATGAAATATACATAATCCTGACGCTGTACAGGTGGGTACATGAAATATACATAATCCTGATGGTGTACACGTGGGTACATGAAATATACATAATCCTGACGCTGTACAGGTGGGTACATGAAATATACATAATCCTGACGCTGTACACGTGGGTACATGAAATATACATAATCCTGACGCTGTACAGGTGGGTACATGAAATATACATAATCCTGACACTGTACACGTAGGTACATGAAATATACATAATCCTGACACTGTACAGGTGGGTACATGAAATATACATAATCCTGATGGTGTACACGTGGGTACATGAAATATACATAATCCTGACGCTGTACAGGTGGGTACATGAAATATACATAATCCTGACGCTGTACACGTGGGTACATGAAATATACATAATTTTGATGCTGTACAGGTAGGTACATGAAATATACATAATCCTGACACTGTACACGTGGGTACATGAAATATACATAATTTTGATGCTGTACAGGTAGGTACATGAAATATACATAATCCTGACGCTGTACACGTGGGTACATGAAATATACATAATTTTGATGCTGTACAGGTAGGTACATGAAATATACATAATCCTGACACTGTACACGTGGGTACATGAAATATACATAAACCTGATGCTGTACACGTGGGTACATGAAATATACATAATCCTGATGCTGTACACGTGGGTACATGAAATATACATAATCCTCATGCTGTACACGTGGGTACATGAAATATACATAATCCTGACACTGTACACGTGGGTACATGAAATATACATAAACCTGATGCTGTACACGTGGGTACATGAAATATACATAATCCTGATGCTGTACACGTGGGTACATGAAATATACATAATCCTGATGCTGTACACGTGGGTACATGAAATATACATAATCCTGACACTGTACACGTGGGTACATGAAATATACATAAACCTGATGCTGTACACTTGGGTACATGAAATATACATAATCCTGATGCTGTACACGTGGGTACATGAAATATACATAATCCTGACGCTGTACAGGTGGGTACATGAAATATACATAATCCTGACGCTGTACAGGTGGGTACATGAAATATACATAATCCCGATGCTGTACAGATAGGTACATGAAATATACATAATCCCGATGCTGTACAGGTGGGTACATGAAATATACATAATCCCGATGCTATACAGGTGGGTACATGAAATATACATAATCCTGACACTGTACACGGGGGTACATGAAATATACATAATTTTGATGCTGTACAGGTAGGTACATGAAATATACATAATCCTGACGCTGTACCCGTGGGTACATGAAATATACATAATTTTGATGCTGTACAGGTAGGTACATGAAATATACATAATCCTGACACTGTACACGTGGGTACATGAAATATACATAAACCTGATGCTGTACACGTGGGTACATGAAATATACATAATCCTGATGCTGTACACGTGGGTACATGAAATATACATAATCCTGATGCTGTACACGTGGGTACATGAAATATACATAATCCTGATGCTGTACACGTGGGTACATGAAATATACATAATCCTGATGCTGTACACGTGGGTACATGAAATATACATAATCCTGACACTGTACACGTGGGTACATGAAATATACATAAACCTGATGCTGTACATGTGGGTACATGAAATATATATAATCCTGATGCTGTACACGTGGGTACATGAAATATACATAATCCTGACACTGTACACGTGGGTACATGAAATATACATAAACCTGATGCTGTACACGTGGGTACATGAAATATACATAATCCTGATGCTGTACACGTGGGTACATGAAATATACATAATCCTGACACTGTACACGTGGGTACATGAAATATACATAAACCTGATGCTGTACACGTGGGTACATGAAATATACATAATCCTGACGCTGTACACGTGGGTACATGAAATATACATAAACCTGATGCTGTACACGTGGGTACATGAAATATACATAAACCTGATGCTGTACAGGTGGGTACATGAAATATACATAATCCTGACGCTGTACACGTGGGTACATGAAATATACATAATCCTGATGCTGTACACGTGGGTACATGAAATATACATAATCCTCATGCTGTACACGTGGGTACATGAAATATACATAATCCTGACACTGTACACGTGGGTACATGAAATATACATAAACCTGATGCTGTACACGTGGGTACATGAAATATACATAATCCTGATGCTGTACACGTGGGTACATGAAATATACATAATCCTGATGCTGTACACGTGGGTACATGAAATATACATAATCCTGACACTGTACACGTGGGTACATGAAATATACATAAACCTGATGCTGTACACTTGGGTACATGAAATATACATAATCCTGATGCTGTACACGTGGGTACATGAAATATACATAATCCTGACGCTGTACAGGTGGGTACATGAAATATACATAATCCTGACGCTGTACAGGTGGGTACATGAAATATACATAATCCCGATGCTGTACAGATAGGTACATGAAATATACATAATCCCGATGCTGTACAGGTGGGTACATGAAATATACATAATCCCGATGCTATACACGTGGGTACATGAAATATACATAAACCTGATGCTGTACAGGTGGGTACATGAAATATACATAATCCTGACGCTGTACACGTGGGTACATGAAATATACATAATCCTGATGCTGTACACGTGGGTACATGAAATATACATAATCCTCATGCTGTACACGTGGGTACATGAAATATACATAATCCTGACACTGTACACGTGGGTACATGAAATATACATAAACCTGATGCTGTACACGTGGGTACATGAAATATACATAATCCTGATGCTGTACACGTGGGTACATGAAATATACATAATCCTGATGCTGTACACGTGGGTACATGAAATATACATAATCCTGACACTGTACACGTGGGTACATGAAATATACATAAACCTGATGCTGTACACTTGGGTACATGAAATATACATAATCCTGATGCTGTACACGTGGGTACATGAAATATACATAATCCTGACGCTGTACAGGTGGGTACATGAAATATACATAATCCTGACGCTGTACAGGTGGGTACATGAAATATACATAATCCCGATGCTGTACAGATAGGTACATGAAATATACATAATCCCGATGCTGTACAGGTGGGTACATGAAATATACATAATCCCGATGCTATACAGGTGGGTACATGAAATATACATAATCCTGACACTGTACACGGGGGTACATGAAATATACATAATTTTGATGCTGTACAGGTAGGTACATGAAATATACATAATCCTGACGCTGTACCCGTGGGTACATGAAATATACATAATTTTGATGCTGTACAGGTAGGTACATGAAATATACATAATCCTGACACTGTACACGTGGGTACATGAAATATACATAAACCTGATGCTGTACACGTGGGTACATGAAATATACATAATCCTGATGCTGTACACGTGGGTACATGAAATATACATAATCCTGATGCTGTACACGTGGGTACATGAAATATACATAATCCTGATGCTGTACACGTGGGTACATGAAATATACATAATCCTGATGCTGTACACGTGGGTACATGAAATATACATAATCCTGACACTGTACACGTGGGTACATGAAATATACATAAACCTGATGCTGTACACGTGGGTACATGAAATATATATAATCCTGATGCTGTACACGTGGGTACATGAAATATACATAATCCTGACACTGTACACGTGGGTACATGAAATATACATAAACCTGATGCTGTACACGTGGGTACATGAAATATACATAATCCTGATGCTGTACACGTGGGTACATGAAATATACATAATCCTGACACTGTACACGTGGGTACATGAAATATACATAAACCTGATGCTGTACACGTGGGTACATGAAATATACATAATCCTGACGCTGTACACGTGGGTACATGAAATATACATAAACCTGATGCTGTACACGTGGGTACATGAAATATACATAAACCTGATGCTGTACAGGTGGGTACATGAAATATACATAATCCTGACGCTGTACACGTGGGTACATGAAATATACATAATCCTGATGCTGTACACGTGGGTACATGAAATATACATAAACCTGATGCTGTACAGGTAGGTACATGAAATATACATAATCCCGATGCTGTACAGGTGGGTACATGAAATATACATAATCCCGATGCTGTACAGGTAGGTACATGAAATATACACAAATATATGGTTGCACTATGATAGTTAGAAGATGGATTATCTTGTGAAATTTAACTTTGTATATAGTTGGACAGAAATTTAATACACGTAAACATGATGAATTAATTTTTCAGCCTCATTTGGACAAATGTTTTGGCAACATCAAGTCACTTGACATCAAGACATTGCCTCACCAGCCTCCCACAGTGAAGACGATGATTTCATCAGAAGGAGAGGTCATTGTGATGCCAAAGTATGTGTCTAGTTCTGTAGATGTCAAATGAATATTATGTACTGTCAAACTATGCAAATTGGTTACCTATTATCTATGCTAACAAACAATGTATGTCCCTTTACTTTCTGATATAGATGCAAATATCCAGATAGTCGCTAAATACCAAGGTAGCTATGAACATCATAATAATCATGACTGCGCTGGCTTTCATAAATACCATGGTAGTCATGGATACCTTGGTACTCATGACTACCTTGGTAGTCATGAATATCTTGGTAGTCACAGAAATGGTGGCAGTCATGAATACACTGCCAATCATGAATAGCCTGGTTATGTCTGGGATACTGACACTGACAAAATATATCCTGGTTGTCATGGATATCCTAGAATCCAGTCATTGATGTCGTAGTACCCACCCAGGTAATCATGGATTCCCTGGTTACCTGTTAAGTATTCTAACTCATTGAGAGCCTCCTGGTAATCTATGAAATCTCCCTGAGAGAAGAAAGACTCCTATCTATGGATGATGTCACATGCTCCTTTATTGTGCCAAAGAAACAAAATACATATTCCTTATGGCCTAATAAAGTCAGTGCATTTATCACAAATGTTGCTGAGTCTGTGATAATTTTAAACAAATAAATTATTTCACAGTCAATTTACAATTACATTTACAAAGTTTTATTTCACATAAGCTTCAGAAAACCGGTACAATTTGTATACAACAAATTTAATTGCCACCAGTTTGTGACCAAGAGTCAAGGCTGATGGATCTGTTTCAAATACTATGCTCCAAAATAAGTGAATTCCTTTCACAACAACGAAATCTTGGAGCCATGTACAATATATTCCATAACAAATTACCGTCTCCATTTTTCAGATTAAGAAAGGTAATAGAAGTGTGACTAAGTATGTTAGTTTTGTGTCGGACTGACACAAGTGACTGTTGTAGGAATGTGCGGGCCCGAGGTCCCGTGGAACAGTGGCTGGGCAGTGTGGAGAGTGGCATGTTTGACATCGTCAAAAAGTATGTACAGTTTTCATGATTTACATAATGGTAATAATAAGCGTGTAAAAAGATTGTTATGTTTTGTCCTGTATTGTGGGGATAGATCAGGTACTTAATGGTGGCTGTAGCTCAACGCCACAGGCACTGCTCATAGTGGGGAGTGACACCCCCACCCAATGCCACAGGCACTGCTCATAGTGGGGAGTGACACCCCCACCCAATGCCACAGGCACTGCTCATAGTGGGGAGTGACACCCCCACCCAATGCCACAGGCACTGCTCATAGTGGGGAGTGACACCCCCACCCAACGCCACAGGCACTGCTCATAGTGGGGAGTGACACCCCCACCCAACGCCACAGGCACTGCTCATAGTGGGGAGTGACACCCCCACCCAACGCCACAGGCACTGCTCATAGTGGGGAGTGACACCCACCCAAGGCCACTTACCAACCAGATGTGTTTTAAGGTAAATATTTTGTTGTTGCTGAAATAAAAGCTTTACAGAAAGAACCACTGGTGACTGCAGTGTATGTCTCCATCATCATGACAGTGACAGTGACAGTGACAGTGACAGTGACAGTGACAGTGACAGTGTCAGTGACAGTGACAGTGACAGTGACAGTGACAGTGACAGTGACAGTGACAGTGACAGTGACAGTGACAGTGACTGGCAGTAGAAACTCCACGCCCAGTAAGTTCCAAGCTTGTTATTTGAGTACTTGAGTGACAATGTGGTCATCTGTTTGTGGCCATTGCAGACACCTGAAGCTGGGCCTGCAGGACTGGTCAAGCACTGGACTAGACAATTGGGTGTTGAAGCATCCTGGACAAGTGACCCTCACAGTGGTACGTATTCTAGCATCACGTACACCTCTATCACAGGAGCTGACTCTGTCTCACAGAAGTATCACGTACACCTCTATCACAGGAGCTGACTGTGTCTCACAGAAGTATCATGTACACCTCTATCACAGGAGCTGACTGTGTCTCACAGAAGTATCACATACACCTGTATCACAGGAGCTGACTCTGTCTCACAGAAGTATCATGTACACCTCTATCACAGGAGCTGACTGTGTCTCACAGAAGTATCATGTACACCTCTATCACAGGAGCTGACTGTGTCTCACAGAAGTATCACGTACACCTCTATCACAGGAGCTGACTCTGTCTCACAGAAGTATCATGTACACCTCTATCACAGGAGCTGACTCTGTCTCACAGAAGTATCACGTGCACCTCTGTCACCCGCCCGCCCGCCCGCCCGCCCGCCCGCCCGCCCGCCCGCCCGCCCGCCCGCCCGCCCGCCCGCCCGCCCGCCCGCCCGCCCGCCCGCCCACCCGCCCACCGGCCCACCGGCCCATCCATCCATCCATCCATCCATCCATCCATCCATCCATCCATCCATCCATCCATCCATCCATCCATCCATCCATCCATCCATCCATCCATCCATCCATCCATCCATCCATCCATCCATCCATCCATCCATCCACCCTCCACCCTCCACCCTCCACCCATCCACCCATCCACCCATCCACCCATCCACCCATCCACCCACCACCCACCCACCCATGACAAGTCTGCCTGTCTCTTTGTCACAGGCACAGATTATGTTCAACAAAGATGTCCTTGCCTGTTTCGCTGGAGATGATCCAATGACCTTGCTCATCGAGATGCGGGACAAGGTCATTGGGATGCTCAACATGCTCGCAGGGTTAATGTCAGCCAACCTTGTCATGTACAAGAGGCTCAGTATTAACGCATTGCTCACCATTGACGTGCACAACCGTGACATCATCTTTGACATGATTGAAAACAAGATCAGTCAGAAGGATGACTTTGAATGGACCAGGTGAGTGGGTCTCTTTGAATGGACCAGATGAGTAGGTCTCTTTGAATGGACTAGGTGAGTGGGTCTCTTAGAATGGACCATGTGAGTGGGTCTCTTTGAATGGACCATGTGAGTGGGTCTCTTTGAATGGACCAGGTGAGTGGGTGTCTTGAATGGACCAGGTGAGTAGGTCTCTTTGAATGGACTAGGTGAGTGGGTCTCTTTGAATGGACCAGGTGAGTGGGTCTCTTTGAATGGACCAGGTGAGTGGGTCTCTTTGAATGGACTAGGTGAGTGGGTCTCTTTGAATGGACCAGGTGAGTGGGACTCTTTGAATGGACCAGGTGATTGGGTCTAGTCACCTGTGTCACTAGGTGAGTGGGTCTAGACACCTGTGTCACTAGGTGAGTGGGTCTAGTCACCTGTGTGACTAGGTGATTGGCTCTAGTCACCTGTGTCACTAGGTGAGTGGGTCTAGTCACCTGTGTGACTAGGTGAGTGGGTCTAGTCACCTGTGTCACTAGGTGAGTGGGTCTAGACACCTGTGTCACTAGGTGAGTGGGTCTAGTCACCTGTGTCACTAGGTGAGTGGGTCTAGTCACCTGTGTCACTAGGTGAGTGGGTCTAGACACCTGTGTCACTAGGTGAGTGGATCTAGTCACCTGTGTCACTAGTTGATTGGGTCTAGTCGCCTGTGTCACCAGGTGATTGGGTCTAGTCAGCTGTGTCACTAGGTGAGTGGGTCTAGACACCTGTTTCACTAGTTGAGTGGGTCTAGTCACCTGTGTCACTAGGTGAGTGGGTCTAGACACCTGTGTCACCAGGTGAGTGGGTCTAGACACCTGTGTCACTAGGTGAGTGGGTCTAGAAACCTGTGTCACTAGATGAGTGGGTCTAGACACCTGTGTCACTAGGTGAGTGGGTCTAGACACCTGTGGCACTAGGTGAGTGGGTCTAGTCACCTGCGTCACTAGGTGAGTGGGTCTAGACACCTGTGTCACTAGGTGAGTGGGTCTAGTCACCTGCGTCACTAGGTGAGTGGGTCTAGACACCTGTGTCACTAGGTGAGTGGGTCTAGTGACCTGCGTCACTAGGTGAGTGGGTCTAGACACCTGTGTCACTAGGTGAGTGAGTCTAGACACCTGTGTCACTAGGTGAGTGGGTCTAGACACCTGTGTCACTAGGTGAGTGGGTCTAGTCACCTGTGCCACTAGTTGAGTGGGTCTAGACACCTGTGTCACTAGGTGAGTGGGTCTAGACACCTGTGTCACTAGATGAGTAGGTCTAGACACCTGTGTCACTAGGTGAGTGGGTCTAGACACCTGTGTCACTAGGTGAGTGGGTCTAGTCACCTGTGTCACTAGGTGAGTGGGTCTAGACACCTGTGTCACTAGGTGAGTGGGTCTAGACACCTGTGTCACTAGGTGAGTGGGTCTAGTCACCTGTGTCACTATGTGAGTGGGTCTAGTCACCTGTGTCACTATGTGAGTGGGTCTAGTCACCTGTGTCACTAGGTGAGTGGTCTAGTCATCTGTGTCACTATGTGAGTGGGTCTAGTCACCTGTGTCACTATGTCTGTGGGTCTAGTCATCTGTGTCACTATGTGAGTGGTCTAGTCATCTGTGTCACTATGTGAGTGGTCTAGTCACCTGTGTCACTAGGTGAGTGGTCTAGTCACCTGTGTCACTATGTGAGTGGGTCTAGTTACCTGTGTCACCAGGTGAGTGGTCTAGTCATCTGTGTCACTATGTGAGTGGGTCTAGTCACCTGTGTCACTAGGTGAGTGGTCTAGTCATCTGTGTCACTATGTGAGTGGGTCTAGTCACCTGTGTCACTAGGTGAGTGGGTCTAGTCACCTGTGTCACTAGGTGAGTGGGTCTAGTCACCTGTGTCACTAGGTGAGTGGGTCTAGTCACCTGTGTCACTAGGTGAGTGGGTCTAGTCACCTGTGTCACTAGGTGAGTGGGTCTAGTCACCTGTGTCACTAGGTGAGTGGGTCTAGTCACCTGTGTCACTAGGTGAGTGGTTCTAGTCACCTGTGTCACTAGGTGAGTGGGTCTAGTCACCTGTGTCACTAGGTGAGTGGGTCTGGTCACCTGTGTCACTAGGTGAGTGGGTCTAGTCACCTGTGTCACTAGGTGAGTGGGTGTAGTCACCTGTGTCACTAGGTGAGTGGGTCTAGTCACCTGTGTCACTAGGTGAGTGGGTCTAGTCACCTGTGTCACTAGGTGAGTGGGTCTAGTCACCTGTGTCACTAGGTGAGTGGGTGTAGTCACCTGTGTCACTAGGTGAGTGGGTCTAGTCACCTGTGTCACTAGGTGAGTGGATCTAGTCACCCGTGTCACTAGGTGAGTGGGTCTAGTGACCTGTGTCACTTGGTGAGTGGGTCTAGTGACCTGTGTCACTAGGTGAGTGGGTCTAGTCACCTGTGTCACTAGGTGAGTGGGTCTAGTCACCTGTGTCACTAGGTGAGTGGGTCTAGTCACCTGTGTCACTAGGTGAGTGGATCTAGTCATCTGTGTCACTATGTGAGTGGGTCTAGTCATCTGTGTCACTATGTGAGTGGGTCTAGTCACCTGTGTCACTATGTCTGTGGGTCTAGTCATCTGTGTCACTATGTGAGTGGTCTAGTCATCTGTGTCACTATGTGAGTGGTCTAGTCACCTGTGTCACTAGGTGAGTGGTCTAGTCACCTGTGTCACTATGTGAGTGGGTCTAGTTACCTGTGTCACCAGGTGAGTGGTCTAGTCATCTGTGTCACTATGTGAGTGGGTCTAGTCACCTGTGTCACTAGGTGAGTGGTCTAGTCATCTGTGTCACTATGTGAGTGGGTCTAGTCACCTGTGTCACTAGGTGAGTGGTCTAGTCATCTGTGTCACTATGTGAGTGGGTCTAGTCACCTGTGTCACTAGGTGAGTGGGTCTAGTCACCTGTGTCACTAGGTGAGTGGGTCTAGTCACCTGTGTCACTAGGTGAGTGGGTCTAGTGACCTGTGTCACTAGGTGAGTGGGTCTAGTCACCTGTGTCACTAGGTGAGTGGGTCTAGTCACCTGTGTCACTAGGTGAGTGGGTGTAGTCACCTGTGTCACTAGGTGAGTGGATCTAGTCACCTGTGTCACTAGGTGAGTGGATCTAGTCACCTGTGTCACTAGGTGAGTGGGTCTAGTCACCTGTGTCACTTGGTGAGTGGGTCTAGTCACCTGTGTCACTAGGTGAGTGGGTCTAGTCACCTGTGTCACTATGTGAGTGGTCTAGTCACCTGTGTCACTATGTGAGTGGTCTAGTCACCTGTGTCACTATGTGAGTGGTCTAGTCACCTGTGTCACTATGTGAGTGGTCTAGTCACCTGTGTCACTATGTGAG
>OZ024856.1:1220200-1235200 GCA_964017155.1 Oasisia sp. SBJ-2009 | reverse complement strand
CTTAATCACTAACTTCACCAGTGTTTTTGTCATAAATATTGTTCTAACTAATTTAATTACATCGGTTGAAAATCAAAATATGCTTTGCAAAACTGTGCCACCTCAAAACACTGGTCCTGGGGGCTGGGAATAATCAAGTTCTCTCATATAATTCAATGACAACAACACATTGATTTTGTTTTGAACTAACCAATAGTTCATATTGTTTCAGTAGTATAAACATTAATTATTGCAAGTTTACTATAAATGACAAATGTACTGTAAAAAGAAACTGATGGAACATTTTGGGTAATATTATGTAATGGGTCACAATGGAGCAAACCTGAAAGTGAAACTTGATACTATAGAGTTATAAGCACTGAGTCAGATCTGAATGTACTTATTGATGCTGTGGACTGGGGCTTTGGATTAAAGCATAACAGTGCCATCTGTAAGGCTAACTGTTTGAAGATTTGCGTGATTGTATTGTTCGACCCAAACAATGCAGGTTTCTTCGGGTGTTGGTCAAGTTGTCCACTATAACAATAAATTATTTATAAGTAAAATAAAATATTGCATTTTGACTTAGAACTGTCATAACAAAGTATACTGTAAAATTAACATTGTATTTGTAGTATTTTGTACATTGTGATTTGTTTAATGCAGTGATCAATGTCAAATCAAAGTTTGGTATTTTTTATAAATGAGATATGATTGAGTCTAAAACGTACATAAATATACTGTAGTAAAATGTAATTTGTTTATAAATAATAGAAAAAAGAAAGTTGCTCTTTCACCCAAATGTATTTGGGTTTTTCCTCTGTTTGGTGAACTGTTCAGTAGTTTGTCTAGGAAATACCTTTAAGTTTAGTCATAGTTTAACAGTGTGTTTTCTGACAGGCGATGGGCAAACAGTGCGTGGTGTTCAACTGCTCAGAGGGTCTCGACTTCAAGGTGTGTCTTCCATGGTGGCTCTCCTGTCATCTCATAATGTGGTGTATTTTAAATTGTTTATTATAAATTTATAAAATGAAATTTATTTTGTCATAGTGATATGTGGTGTTGATGGACTGTTGCTATAACTGTGGAATATCAGGTCATTTGTAGACCTTGTGTTGAAACAAGGTGGAACTTCAACAGCAGGGACACAAACACCCATCCACACACACACACGCACACGCACACGCACACGCACACGCACACGCACACGCACACGCACACGCACACGCACACGCACACGCACACGCACACGCACACGCACACGCACACGCACACGCACACGCACACGCACACGCACACATGCAGTATATTTCATTAAACTATTGACACATTCACCAGTACTCAACTGAATGGTGTTTTCATGACAACATTTGACATTGACCTAGATGCTGGCCAAGTTCTTCTCCGGCCTGGCCCAGTCTGGGAGCTGGTGCTGCTTTGATGAGTTCAACCGTATAGACATTGAGGTGTTGTCTGTGGTGGCCCAACAGATCCACACCATCAAGACGGCCAAGGACCAGATGGCCATGAGGTCAGTACTTGTAATGACCCTAAACCTAACCCATGAGGTCAGCCCTTGTCCACTTGCAACTTGGGTCTCACCAAAACTTTGTCTAGCAGCAAATAAGTGTCGTTTTTATTTGTACTTTTCTGTGCTGATTGTAATGTTAGTATCTTTCAAAAGGGCAGTTCATAAAAATACCTTATAAAATGTGTACCAAATGTATTCCTTACAATCAAAAAGCCATAGACATGTTGACTTGGCCAGGTGCAATTCACAGTTTCAGTTAATTTGCTGGAACTTGTACTCAGAGTAATAATTATATTTATAAATGAAATGCTTTTGTGCCATGTATTTTTAAATGCTTGTGCTGATAGAAAGCCAGGACGTTTGCTGAATGTGTGTTCTTGGATGTGGGCACTCTGTACATCAGATACCTTTAGAACTAGTTAAACAAGGCATACGTTTACGTTCCCAATGTAGGGGCTTGTAACGTGAACGTTTTGTTTTTATTTTACAGGACATATTTATTCATGTTGGTATAGTATTATATACTTGAGTATATTTTGTTTGTGCACTTTTATGAGGCAACACATTTTAGACTGTTTTCAAGTCTGAACCAGCTGATGACGAATATGTAGCATCTTACACATGTTCATGTTGCTCACCATCACAGGCCTCTCTCAAACAACTAGATGTTGGGCTACACTTCTGCCTCCTCCCCCTCCCCCTCCTCCACCTCCCCCTCCTCCACCTCCCCCTCCTCCACCTCGCCCTCCTCCACCTCCCCCTCCTCCACCTCCCCCTCCCCCTCCTCCCTCTCCCCCTCCTCCACCTCCCCCTCCTCCACCTCCCCCTCCTCCACCTCCCCCTCCTCCACCTCCCCCTCCTCCACCTCCCCCTCCTCCACCTCCCCCTCCTCCACCTCCCCCTCCTCCACCTCCCCCTCCTCCACCTCCCCCTCCTCCACCTCCCCCTCCTCCTCCTCCACCTCCCCCTCCTCCACCTCCCCCTCCTCCACCTCCCCCTCCTCCACCTCCCCCTCCTCCACCTCCCCATCCTCCACCTCCCCCTCCTCCACCTCCCCCTCCTCCTCCTCCCCCTCCTCCACCTCCCCATCCTCCACCTCCCCCTCCTCCACCTCCCCCTCCTCCACCTCCCCCTCCTCCACCTCCCCATCCTCCACCTCCCCCTCCTCCACCTCCCCATCCTCCACCTCCCCCTCCTCCACTGGCTGACACAAGCGCCATGCTCAGGCCCTGGGGTGACAATGTCCTCACTGGCTGACACAAGCGCCAGGCTCAGGCCCTGGGGGTGACAATGTCCTCACTGGCTGACACAAGTGCCAGGCTCAGGCCCTGGGGGTGACAATGTCCTCACTGGCTGACACAAGTGCCAGGCTCAGGCCCTGGGGGTGACAATGTCCTCACTGGCTGACACAAGCGCCAGGCTCAGGCCCTGGGGGTGACAATGTCCTCACTGGCTGACACAAGCGCCATGCTCAGGCCCTGGGGGTGACAATGTCCTCATGTTGTCATGGCACTTGGCCGAACCACCACAGGCACATGAACGCGTTGACAGCACTTTAGACATATCAATAGTATAATGATACTATTTATAAATACTTTCTCTCCATCACTGGTGTCCTGTCTGACCTTCTCAATCCTGTCCTTGTCTTTTTATTATTCCATCCACTAAACTCAGTCTTTCCTCATAACATCTGTGCAATGTATATTATTTTTTGTAATAATAGTAATAATAATAATAATAATAATAATAATAATAATAATAATAATAATAATAATAATAATAATAATAATAATAATAATAATAATAATAATAATAATAATAATAATAATAATAATATAATTAACACTAATACATTCCAATAAGTTTATATAAACCAGTGTCTTCTCTCCATCCGTAGGTTCCTGTTTGAAGGTCGAGAGATCAAACTGAACATGTCATGTGGTTTCTTCATCACAATGAACCCAAGGTGAGTTTTAGCTTTACCAAGATAAAATTAATACGTTTTTCAAATAAAAACTGATTATATGTTTATGTAAGCAGAAATATATTCACTCTAAAATTACAAAAACACAATTGTTTTGGAATCTGTCAACCACTGGTATTTAGTATGCATTCTTTGAATGTTGCAAGATGTACCTAGTAATTCTTTTTTATACGTGTATGATATTTACAAGAAAATAATACTTTATAATAATTAATGTTTAATGCAAATCCAACTTTAGCGGCGCATTATCATATTACATATCACAAAATAAAAGAAATCCAAGAAATCTAAATAAAAATACAGCTGCGACTGCTACCATTTTGTTCCAGTTATGCGGGTCGTGTAGAACTACCAGACAACCTGAAGTCACTGTTCCGACCCGTGGCCATGATGGTGCCTGACTACGCCCTCATTGCCGAGATCATTCTCTTCTCAGAGGGCTTCACTGCAGCCAAGTCACTGTCCACTAAACTGGTCAACCTGTATCAGCTGGCCAGCAAGCAGCTCTCCCAGCAGGTGTGTAGTCATGTCATCTCACCTGTGGTTTGTCTACGACAGTTTAATATATTCTAAATACGCCTTTCTTACATGAGACAGTTGAGCCACTAGCTCTCCTCCAGAGAGCGACCGTAGGGGAGATATGATAACATTGAATGATAAATGATACTTGTAGTTTATCCATGATGAGTCACTGTAACTGTGGTGCTGCTGTTTCTCTCACCAGGACCACTATGACTTTGGGATGCGAGCCATCAAGTCTGTGCTGGTGATGGCCGGACAGAAGAAGCGATATATACAAATGAGGTTTGTGACTGTCTTCTTTTAAATTTAAATGTCAACAAACTTTATTTAACAATTAATCACACAAATGATTTTGTGTTCGGGCGTTCGGGCGTTCGGGCGTTCGGGCGTTCGGGCGTTCGGGCGTTCGGGCGTTCGGGCGTTCGGGCGTTCGGGCGTTCGGGCGTTCGGGCGTTCGGGCGTTCGGGCGTTCGGGCGTTCGGGCGTTGGGGCGTTGGGGCGTTCGGGCGTTGGGGCGTTCGGGCGTTCGGGCGTTCGGGCGTTCGGGCGTTCGGGCGTTCGGGCGTTCGGGCGTTCGGGCGTTCGGGCGTTCGGGCGTTCGGGCGTTCGGGCGTTCGTGCGTTCGGGCGTTCGGGCGTTCGGGCGTTCGGGCGTTCGGGCGTTCGGGCGTTCGGGCGTTCGGGCGTTCGGACGGACGGACGGACGGACGGACGGACGGACGGACGGACGGACGGACGGACGGACGGACGGACGGACGGACGGACGGACGGACGGACGGACGGACGGACGGACGGACGGACGGACGGACGGACGGACGGACGGACGGACGGACGGACGGACGGACGGACGGACGGACGGACGGACGGACGGACGGACGGACGGACGGACTGATGTGAGACGACCCCTTAGACTGGCTGATGTGATCTGTTGTCGGCAGGGAGCCGTCCCGAGTGATAGATGAGGAGCGGGAGGCTTACATCCTCATCCACTCCCTCCAGGACGCCAACATGCCCAAGTTCCTCTCAGAAGACGTGCCTCTCTTTGAGAGTATCATGGCCGACCTGTTCCCCGGCATCAAGCCCCCGCAACAGAACTACTCCACACTCGAGGTGACACTGTTTGTGTTGTCAGCGTCCTTGGGACTGTCACAATACACTGAGTCGTGTGTCCGTGGAAGACTAGCCCCACTGTCTCTCTTGTCTAGGATGAAATAGATATTGAATAATGAAATTCAGTAATGACATTCAATAACGTCACACTTTAGGTAAACCCACAGCTCTCTGCATTCCTAATATTGCCATGTACTGCTTGAAACCAGGCCTTGCTTTCAGTGTAATTGCCATATCCCTGTATTCATTTGTATTGGTTTGTGTCTTACAAAGAACATGCTTGACAATAATGACTTGCGATGCTACAATAAGCGTACACAATTTCACATCTCACGCTGTTATTACTGTGGAATTATATAAACAAAGTAACACACAAACACAGGCATCTTTACTAGTAGATGACTCGTGTAGTTTGTTCCTGTAGAAAGCCATCTCGATGGCGGTGCGTGACCTTGGCCTCCAGTACTGGCCTCAGCAGGTGGAGAAGGTCCGGCAGCTGTACAACCAGGTGATGGTCAGACACGGGGTGATGCTGGTCGGGCCCACGGGGGGAGGCAAGACAACCACCAGGAACATCCTCCAGAGGGCGCTAGTGCTGCTGCCAATGATCGTGAATGACGAGGAGAAACGTCGCGCCAGTAAAGTGGATAAACGACGCAGCAGTACGGTGAGAGACCTCGACATTTACAACATTTTACAACATTTTACAAAATACGAAATGTTTTTATATTTAACCATATTTAGCATTTCCACTGATCAAGTTCATCACCGTAATGAAAACCAGGAAACGCAAGACACTTCCCTGTCAGAGCTTCCACTACAAACTGTTCCAATATTTCTCCTCCAACTAACATTACAAGAAACAAGATAGTTTATTAAATGTCTCAAACGAGAGAATATTGTGTTGTGGTCAGCACAAAATCATAAAAACAGTAATTACATAGGCAGTCGCAGACATATATTCCATGTATTCACTCTGGTTCTGGCGGTGGTGCCAAGGTTACACAATTGAGTCAGTTATAAAATATACACAAGAATAAATCATATTGATCTAAAATGAATATTCTAAAATTAAATAAATATAAATAAATATTTGTTTAAAATAAATTATTATTTAGTTACATTTTTAAACCTACTAAATTCATGAAATGGGTACAAACATTAAAAATATAACTAGGTTTTATTAATAATCTTGATACTTTGAGATTTATAGATAATTGGATTTAGGTTTTATTGATGAATTATGTTGACATGGGGATAAAACTGCTCAGTGTCTTTGCTTTCTTTGCCCTGAAGGCCCTGAGTCTCTGCCTGATGGTATCTGCCATCTGGCCTGAAGGGAGCATGTTGTAACATTGAGACAGGATATGACAGTCACTCATGACTTCTATACTCTTTCTCTCCGCTCTCGACTCACACAACTGATTTAGTCCAGTCTGTCTCTATTCCACAACTCTACTTCTTCTATTAACAATACTATTCAGCTATTTGCTTCTATTCTTCACACTCAACGTGCCAAGCCAGCCACCTAGGGTACATATTGTCTTGTATCCAAGGTCACACCTCACTGATATTGTTATAGTTTATACCGAGATCCAAGAAGGGGCGCGTGGAGACATTCACCCTCAACCCCAAGTGTATCAAGCTGGGGGAGTTGTACGGGGAGACGGACATGAACACGTACGAGTGGACCGATGGCCTCATTGCCATAGCAACGCGCAAGTTCTCCCGTGAGCATGCAGCAAGCATGGCCCCCGTGGAAGAGACAACTCCAGGAAGTGCTGCCTCGTCACACGTAAGTTAGCAACAGTCATGATAATTATTTTTAAAACTAAGATTAAGGCTAACATCTGAAATAGTTGCCAGACGCAGTAATGGCTTCCTCACACTCAATATTTTGCATGAGATGGAGAAAACAAATTAGGGATGTTTCAACAAATATGCGATGGAATGTCTAAAAGTTCCAAGCATTTGATGGCTTGGTTGGCCTTGTTGCCAGGCTACATGTTACGTGATGGGTTCATTATTAGCATCTGTGTGGGCTAACTGAGAACGTTTCTTTGGGATAATTGTGGAGTGTTGAGGGGGCCAACATTAAGTAGTCATTGAACTGTAAACAGTGCTCCCTTTTTCTGCCACTTCATAACAACAAATTCGGTAACAAATTAATATAAATTATGAATTTAAAATGTGTCATACATTTGGGTGGAAACCTGTTCAGGTAATTTACAAGGTAAACTATGTAAAATAAGTCAAGATAAATTGAAATAAGTTCAGGATTAAGACATTTTAGATAGGTAGGGATAAATTAATAGAATAATAATAAACATTAGTTCTGTTAATAAATTATATACTAATGATTTAATGCACCATGTAAGTAAAACAGCTTTGTTACAATTGAGATATAGACAGAAAACTAGTTAATGCGTTTACATGTGCTGTCTTATTTTATTGTAGTCAAACTTAGCGTCACCCAAACATGACACGCCAGAGGCTGCCAGTCCGTCGTCTTCATTCACAGCCCCAGAGTCGGTGACCAGCCTCGCGGACGGCAGCACCTCCAGCCTTCAGCAGGCGGTGATCCTCGACGGATCCATTGACACCGTGCTTACCGACTGGCAGTGGATCATTCTGGACGGGCCGGTGGACACACTATGGGTGGAGAATCTGAACACTGTACTTGACGACTCGAAGGTGCTGTGTCTTGCGAATGGCGAGCGTATCGCGTTGACCCCTGGAATGAGGCTCATGTTTGAGGTGGATGACCTGTCTCAGGCCAGTCCGGCCACCATCAGTCGGTGCGCCATGGTCTACATGGTGAGTGGCGCCACCTACACAACATTTGTAACATCTGTATATTAAAATGTCAATTTTGAAATACTGTAAGAGTATCTCCTCCCAAGCAACAGGGGCCATCCTCTGTAAGTGTATCTCCTCCAAGGCACCAAGGTCCACTCTCTGTAAGAGTATCTCCTCCAAGGCACCAAGGTCCACTCTCTGTAAGTGTATCTCCTCCAAGGCACCAAGGTCCACTCTCTGTAAGTGTATCTCCTCCAAGGCACCAAGGTCCACTCTCTGTAAGTGTATCTCCTCCAATGCACCAAGGTCCACTCTCTGTAAGTGTATCTCCTCCAAGGCACCAAGGTCCACTCTCTGTAAGTGTATCTCCTCCAATGCACCAAGGTCCACTCTCTGTAAGTGTATCTCCTCTAAGGCACCAAGGTCCACTCTCTGTAAGTGTATCTCCTCCAAGGCACCAAGGTCCATTCTCTGTAAGTGTATCTCCTCCAAGGCACCAAGGTCCACTCTCTTTAAGTGTATCTCCTCCAAGACACCAAGGTCCACTCTCTGTAAGTGTATCTCATCCAAGGTACCAAGGTCCACTCTCTGTAAATGTATCTCCTCCAAGGCACCAAGGTCCATTCTCTGTAAGTGTATCTCTTCCAAGACGCCAAGGTCCACTCTCTGTAAGTGTATCTCCTCCAAGGCACCGATGTCCACTCTCTGTAAGTGTATCTCCTCCAAGACACCAAGGTCCATTATCTGTAAGTGTATCTCCTCCAAGGCACCGAGGTCCACTCTCTGTAAGTGTATCTCCTCCAAGGCACCAAGGTCCACTCTCTGTAAGTGTATCTCCTCCAAGGTACCAATATCCATTCTCTGTAAGTGTATCTCCTCCAAGGCACCAAGGTCCACTCTCTGTAAGTGTATCTCCTCCAAGGTACCAAGATCCATTCTCTGTAAGTGAATCTCCTCCAAGGAACCAAGGTCCACTCTCTGTAGGTGTATTTCCTCCAAGGCACCAAGGTCCATTCTCTGTAAGTGTATCTCCTCCAAGGCACCAAGGTCCACTCTCTATAAGTGTATCTCCTCCAAGGCACCAAGGTCCACTCTCTATAAGTGTATCTCCTCCAAGGCACCAAGGTCCATTTCTCAGCTAGGTAAGGATATCCACAATTATTATCTGGGGGGAGTAAAGTGTCCTGCCCACCTCCAGCCAGGTACCATGAACATTCCTGATTGCTTCCTGTCTGCCTGACTGTTGCCCACTGTGTTCGCAGGACCCTGTTGACCTAGGCTGGCGGCCGTATGTGAAGACGTGGCTACAGAGACTACCGAAGGAGATGCCAGAGTCCGCGCGAGAGCATCTGCTGGGGCTGTTTGAGCTGAGTGTCGACAAGGGCATGACCTTCATCCGCCAGAACAGGAAGTACCTGATGCTGGACGTGCCAGAGCTGAGCCTCGTCATGTGTCTGTGCAGCCTCCTCCAGGCCTTCCTCCAGTTCCTGCAGCTCAACGGAGGCTTCGGATCCGCAGGTACAGATGACAGTGTCAGGGCACAACATGGCACCTGCCAGATCTGTAAACAGAAGCCATGTGTTGAGCTAGTACAATATGTAATTTATCAAAAATCACCATAATATCATGTCCCAGTTAAATAACGTGCACAAAACAGTGTTTGTTTTCAAGCTATAATAACCACTATGTGCCTTTTTACCAAACCATGATATAGCCTGTTTAGCCAGTCAGCACAGTGTTGCCTTATTCTCACTAGTTGCAGGGCTAGTGCAGAAATAAGGATGTCATCCCATTTAATTGAACAGTTTTGTCATCATGATTTTGGTAACACCTATTTCATATTTTAATCTGTGGTACAATGGTCTGAATTTTACAATGTTTACGATAATCCAACAGCATGTTCAAGTGTCCATATATACTCTAAGTGCTGTAAACACCAAAGTGAGGCTCCCTCAAAACCAACAGACTTGATTTATTGTCAATGTGTAGTTTTATGCAGGGCTGAAGGTGCATGGATGTATGGCATCACTTTGTGTCTGCTGTGCTCTGTCTGCTGTCAGCTCCCATAACTCAGGAACCCTGAGGATCTATTTTCATAATTTGACATATATATATCTCTCAGGGCACGTCTACTTTGCACACAAATGTTTTATTTGATTTGATTGTTCTGAAAAGCCCAAAACTTATAAAAAGTTCTTTTCAAGACCTTTTCTTTAAGTTTCCATGGGCATTTCTTTGGGTGTATAGGTATATAGGTAGTTTCACACAAGACATTTGTATTTGAGTGAATGTTTCTAAGGACACCTCCGAGACTCCCCAAACTCTACATGTGCCCAGTTTGCCTGTGTCTGTCTAGACAGGCTGGACAGGCTGGAGACAATCATTTTGTATTTGTGACAGTCTCAAGGGACCCCGACTCTGGAGGCTAGGTGGCCTGTAAGGAAACACGGGTGGGTAATTGATAACTGGGTATTGGTGACAGCCATGCCACACAGTGAAGGCCATATGGCCTACCTGGAAAACATAACTAATTGGTATTCCATCTGTGGCAGGCTGATTCTGCAAGTTTTAGTTAAGCTGTATCATCAAAACTATTTTCTGTAAATGCTTTATTTTGATGCGTATTTAATTATCTTCAAAATGGTGTGACAATGGTATATGCTGTGACAATGGTATATGGCAACCTGTGGTTGAGAAACATAAAATTGATATATTCCGAATCACTATCAGCCTAGAGTGAAATACCACATACTTTATTGACATCAGCTGCATTCTGATCTCTGGGCTGGCAGAGTGGAGTGGAAGTAGATACCTCCATCTTGACTAAGACCACCAGTGGCCAGTCCTGTAGCTGCAGTCACACAATTTCGCTGTTTCTGGTCAACTCCAGATGCGGAGAACCGCCCGGGCAGTGCTGAGAGTGAGTCCGGCCACTCGCGGTGCTCCAGCAGCAAGGCGGAGCGCAGACGCAAGAGAGCAGCCAAGAAACAACGAGCGAAGGATACACATTTGCTCCCTGGGGACAAGGGCAAGCAACGGTAACTCACAACAGTTGATTGAAGTTCTTCCCCTGATGCCATATATAGGGATGAGGTCTAGCTCCTCTACTGGTTTTTTTTCTGGTTCCCTTGTTCAGCAGTGAGGTCTAGCTCTTGTCCTGTGTTCAGCAGTGAGGTCTAGATCTTGTCCTGTGTTCAGCAGTGAGGTCTAGATCTTGTCCTGTGTTCAGGAGTGAGGTCTAGATCTTGTCCTGTGTTCAGCAGTGAGGTCTAGATCTTGTCCTGTGTTCAGCAGTGAGGTCTAGATCTTGTCCTGTGTTCATCAGTGAGGTCTAGATCTTGTCCTGTGTTCAGCAGTGAGGTCTAGATCTTGTCCTGTGTTCAGCAGTGAGGTCTAGACCTTGTCCTGTGTTCAGCAGTGAGGTCTAGACATTGTCCTGTGTTCAGCAGTGAGGTCTAGATCTTGTCCTGTGTTCAGGAGTGAGGTCTAGATCTTGTCCTGTGTTCAGGAGTGAGGTCTAGACCTTGTCCTGTGTTCAGGAGTGAGGTCTAGATCTTGTCCTGTGTTCAGCAGTGAGGTCTAGACCTTGTCCTGTGTTCAGCAGTGAGGTCTAGACCTTGTCCTGTGTTCAGGAGTGAGGTCTAGACCTTGTCCTGTGTTCAGGAGTGAGGTCTAGATCTTGTCCTGTGTTCAGGAGTGAGGTATAGATCTTGTCCTGTGTTCAGCAGTGAGGTCTAGACCTTGTCCTGTGTTCAGCATTGAGGTCTAGACCTTGTCATGTGTTCAGCAGTGAGGTCTAGATCTTGTCCTGTGTTCAGCAGTGAGGTCTAGATCTTGTCCTGTGTTCAGCAGTGAGGTCTAGACCTTGTCCTGTGTTCAGCAGTGAGGTCTAGACCTTGTCCTGTGTTCAGCAGTGAGGTCTAGATCTTGTCCTGTGTTCAGCAGTGAGGTCTAGACCTTGTCCTGTGTTCAGGAGTGAGGTTTAGATGTTGTCCTGTGTTCAGCAGTGAGGTCTAGATGTTGTCCTGTGTTCAGCAGTGAGGTCTACATCTTGTCCTGTGTTCAACAGTGAGGTCTACATATTGTCCTGTGTTCAACAGTGAGGTCTACATCTTGTTCTGTGTTCAGCAGTGAGGTCTACATCTTGTCCTGTGTTCAACAGTGAGGTCTACATCTTGTCCTGTGTTCAGCAGTGAGGTCTACATCTTGTCCTGTGTTCAACAGTGAGGTCTACATCTTGTCCTGTGTTCAGCAGTGAGGTCTACATCTTGTCCTGTGTTCAACAGTGAGGTCTACATCTTGTCCTGTGTTCAGCAGTGAGGTCTACATGTTGTTCTGTGTTCAGCAGTGAGGTATACATCTTGTCCTGTGTTCAGCAGTGAGGTCTACATCTTGTCCTGTGTTCAACAGTGAGGTCTACATATTGTCCTGTGTTCAGCAGTGAGGTCTAGACCTTGTTCTGTGTTCAATAGTGAGGTCTAGGTCTTGTCCTGTGTTCAGCAGTGAGGTCTAGATCTTTTCCTGTGTTCAACAGTGAGGTCTACATATTGTCCTGTGTTCAGCAGTGAGGTCTAGACCTTGTCCTGTGTTCAACAGTGAGGTGGTCTACATCTTGTCCTGTGTTCAACAGTGAGGTCTACATCTTGTCCTGTGTTCAACAGTGAGGTCTAGATCTTGTCCTGTGTTCAACAGTGAGGTCTAGACCTTGTCCTGTGTTCAGCAGTGAGGTCTAGATTTTGTCCTGTGTTCAACAGTGAGGTCTACATCTTGTCCTGTGTTCAGCAGTGAGGTCTACATCTTGTCCTATGTTCAGCAGTGAGGTATACCTCTTGTCCTGTGTTCAGCAGTGAGGTCTACATCTTGTCCTGTGTTCAACAGTGAGGTCTAGACCTTGTCCTGTGTTCAGCAGTGAGGTCTACATCTTGTCCTGTGTTTAACAGTGAGGTCTACATATTGTCCTGTGTTCAACAGTGAGGTCTACATCTTGTTCTGTGTTCAGCAGTGAGGTCTACATCTTGTCCTGTGTTCAACAGTGAGGTCTACATGTTGTTCTGTGTTCAGCAGTGAGGTATACATCTTGTCCTGTGTTCAGGAGTGAGGTCTACATCTTGTCCTGTGTTCAACAGTGAGGTCTACATATTGTCCTGTGTTCAGCAGTGAGGTCTACATCTTGTCCTGTGTTCAACAGTGAGGTCTACATCTTGTCCTGTGTTCAGCAGTGAGGTCTACATGTTGTTCTGTGTTCAGCAGTGAGGTATACATCTTGTCCTGTGTTCAGCAGTGAGGTCTACATCTTGTTCTGTGTTCAGCAGTGAGATCTACATCTTGTCCTGTTTTCAACCGGATTCTGATCGTAGGGCTAGCTCAATGAGTGGAAGTAGAACACTCTTCCTTGACTGAGACCAGTAATGGTCAGTTACATTGCTGCATTCACACAATTTGGCTAGGTTTCTGGTCCTCTCATATAAATAACCAGAGGAAATGCCAGCAAGGTGATTCACCTACAACAAACATTTAATTAATAATTGCAAAATAATAATATAGTGAAAAGAACTTCAGGACCTCTTGGTACCTTTTCTTCTAAAAACATTAAGATAACCTGTAGTATTAAATGATGTAGGCATATATTGTTCTGTTGGTTGTTGTTATGGTGTTGGTGCTTTACTACTTATGCTGTTGTTGCAGCCAAAGTGAGAAGCAATACTTCCTACAGAGGAACCCGGGATCTCTTCCCATATTGCTGGGGAAGCTGTTTGTATTTGCCTTCACATGGAGCTATGGGGGTAACCTGAAACGCAATGACGAGCCCGAAGATGATGGCGGCTTTGTGCGTCAAGGCAGCGAAAAGATGATTGACATCGCCAGTGAATTTGACAATTTTATCCGGGAACTCTTTGAAGTGGAACCCCCTTATGGTAAGTCCCCCTTATGGTAAGTCCCCCTTATGGTAAGTCCCCCTTATGGTAAGTCCCCCTTATGGTAAGTCCCCCTTATGGTAAGTCCCCCTTATGGTACGTCCCCCTTATGGTAAGTCCCCCTTATGGTACGTCCCCCTTATGGTAAGTCCCCCTTATGGTAAGTGGCAGTGCTTTGGCTCATTCACATTAGAGAGGGAGAGGTGGAATACATATGGATTGGTGGGCTTAGGTGGTTTATCTCCAAAAAGCCCAACCTTGGGCTAACGCAGGAGTTATCCTTCTCTCTAGAATTAGTGAGTCCACTACAGGTTACACATTTACCCTCTGTGTGGGATCTTGTACTTGCCCTGGCATGGACACCAGATAGAAGGGCCACCGGCTCCAGGTGTTAGTGTCTCTTCTGAAAGACACAGGCAAATGTGGGGTGAACGAACATATGCATGTGAGTGTACATGAAGTACATTTGAGAATGTGTATGCATATTTGACGTAATGAAACTATTACAGTCAAGTACTGGGCACTAATAAGGAATACTGTATGAATTGCATTGAAGTTTTCTAACATTATTATTAGCTAGTAAGCTCGGTTTTGCTTATTGAACTTGATCCAGTCGTTCCATAAATGTGACCCTTTATATTGAAAACTATCAACACCACAAGGCACTGCCGCGGTGCTTGCACCAGTATGTCTCAAAATTGTTTTATTTCATTTTTATTAAATTCCTTCAATTTAACAACATATTCTGTTTAAAGATTGGCTTTCTTGGTGATGTCATTGCTTTAGTGAAACTGGATAGTGTTGTTGTCTCAGCAGAAGCGTGACAACTGTCCTGGTCTGTGCCAAGTGTACATTGCAGGAGTGCGTCTGTATCAAGTGTACATTGCAGGAGTGCGTCTGTATCAAGTGTACATTGCAGGAGTGCGTCTGTATCAAGTGTGCTTTGCAGGAGTGCATCTGTATTAAGTGTACATTGCAGGAGTGTGTCTGTGTCAAGTGTACATTGCAGGAGTGCGTCTGTATCAAGTGTACATTGCAGGAGTGCGTCTGTATGAAGTAGGTACATTGCAGGAGTGCGTCTGTATGAAGTGTACATTGCAGGAGTGCATCTGTATCAAGTGTACATTGCAGGAGTGCATCTGTATCAAGTGTACATTGCAG
>OZ024856.1:1195200-1215200 GCA_964017155.1 Oasisia sp. SBJ-2009 | reverse complement strand
AAGTTTTCCTTCTCTATGATTAGGTAATCCATTACAGGCTGTATAAATCTCGTCTGCATAGGATCTTTGATATCCCCTGACTCATACACCAGACAGAGGGACCAACAGTTTAATATTGAACAACCACCCAGCCGGCCGGTGCCAGGGTTTGACCCTGATTCCTCCAAATGAGAGTCCAGCAATGTAACCTCTCGACCTCTGCATCTAACTTCTGTATATGTTAGTTATTTGTTTAAGTGATGTAGACATACATACGCTGATGCAGTGCACACATGCATACATGCAGGAATATACACATGTGCACACACACATACACACATACACACACATACATACTCGCACACACACACACTCACACACACACACACACACACACACACACACACACACACACACACACACACACACACACACAAACACACACACACACACTCACACACACACACACACACACACACACACACACAAACACACACACACAAACGCACGTATGCACGCACGCACGCACGCACGCACGCACACACACACACACACACACACACAGATGTACCCATATAGGCATATATTCATTCCTTTGCACTCACTTAAACACAAGTAGCTTTTTAAAGATGTATCTAAATGTGACACATTTGAATTTACCATGTTTATTTTGTTATGAAAAGAGATTTTCATTTCTGAGCTGATCTGGACTTTGCAACTGTTACAGGAGATCCACGACGTGACGATCGTTGGCGCCTGTGCCCCCCCTGGCGGAGGGAGGAACGTCATGAGTCCTAGACTCCTCAAGCACTTCTGGTGAGTGTGGGTGCTCATCTACAGTGATCCAGTGACTTCATTTATTTGTATTCCAGTGTACAATGACATACTTGGTGTGTATGTAAGCGTGCATTTAATCTCTTTATTGTGGCCATTCTGCACATAATCTAATTTTAAGGTAAACATTAAATATTGCACAAATATGTTTTCAATTAGAATGTGTATAATTTTATAGTACAATTGTTATTTAGTAATTACAAGAAGCATTAAACAAATATTCTTTAATATTTTAACAACTACAAAGAAAACAATAATTATAGATACCACTATTCTGCTTTAAACATGTTTGTTTAAATGTAGGTATACAGAAGTTTTGTGACTTATATTAAACGTTCTTCCCTTGAAAACCTACAATCACAATTGAAAATGTGAGCACTATTCTTTAATTGATACATATTTTACACAGGGGGATGTGGGTTTCAGTTGAGGACATTTTAGAATTAAATCCTGCTTATCAGCAGCGAACACAACTTGTCAACATCCAGTTCCTTGATATACTTAAGTTCATGATAATTACTCCAACTATGATATATCAACATCTCACAGTTTTGTTCATTAGTTGTGTGAGAGAAAACAAGACCAAATCAGTGCATGTAAAAAGGTGTAACAATGTTTTATTCACAGACCCTCCACAAACATGTGGCTTCATCAGCCAGGACCAGGCTCTCTGCAGGGCGACACAGTATAAACACATTATTCTTATATATAAATATTATATATATATATATATATATATATAATATATATGTAAAGTTATGTTCTATATTTCATATTTGCGTCACATTGTGTGTATGTGCAACTGAACATGATGATGTGCCTGTGTTTGTGTTTGTAGCATGTTGGCCCTGTGTTTGTGTTTGTAGCATGTTGGCCCTGTGTTTGTGTTTGTAGCATGTTGGCCCTGTGTTTGTGTTTGCAGCACGTTGGCCCTGTGTTTGTGTTTGCAGCATGTTGGCCCTGTGTTTGTGTTTGCAGCATGTTGGCCCTGTGTTTGTGTTTGTAGCATGTTGGCCCTGTGTTTGTGTTTGTAGCATGTTGGCCCTGTGTTTGTGTTTGTAGCATGTTGGCCCTGTGTTTGTGTTTGTAGCATGTTGGCCCTGTGTTTGTGTTTGTAGCATGTTGGCCCTGTGTTTGTGTTTGTAGCATGTTGGCCCTGCCCCAGCCCTCCTCCAAGTCCCTGCAGCACATCTACCAGGTGGTGCTGGGAAGGTTCTTCCAGGAGGGGGAGTACATGCCCGAGGTGAAGGCCTCCCTCTACCCCCTCATTGCCGCCGCCATCGCCATCTACTACCGCATGTGTGCCAACATGCGCCCCACCCCGGCCAAGATTCACTACACCTTCAACATCCGCGACCTCTCTAAGGTAACTCATCCTCCCAACACAGACTACATGTTCAACATCCGCGACCTGGGGGTAGATGGCCTAAACATCTAGGGGTAGATGGCCTAAATAGCTGGAGACAGATGACCTAAATAGCAGAAACACTTATTGTTGCAAAAACATACATAAAATGTTCCCAATGGACCACAAGTTGATTTATGAAGCTGGGAATAATCACATAACTTTTGTAATGTTGCATCAGTTGATTCCCATCCATCTAACATACACCTAACATACATTTAATGTACATCTAACATACATCTAACATACATCTAACATACATCTAACGTACATATAATGTACATTTAACGTACATCTAACATACATCTAACATACATATAACGTACATATAATGTACATTTAACGTACATCTAACATACATCTAACATACATCTAACATACATCAAACATATATCTAACATATACCTAACACATCTAACATACATCTAACATACATCTAACATACATCTAACATACATCTAACATATATCTAACATATATCTAACATACATCTAATATACATTTAACATACATCTAACATACATCTAACATACATCTAACATACATCTAACATATATCTAACATACATCTAACATACATCTAACATACATCTAACATACATCTAACATATATCTAACATACATCTAACATACATCTAACATACATCTAACATACATCTAATATACATCTAACATCCATCTAACATACATCTAACATACTTCTAACATACTTCTAACATACATCTGACATACATCTGACATACAACTAACATTCGCCTAATATACGTCTTGAACCGTTAAATATTAGTAACACCGAACTAACAAGAAATGATAATTATAATAGTGGATTACTGATTAAATTATATTTTGTGTTTGTTGTTTCCAGTTGAATGTCAGCAGATGTAAGTGTGTAGTGAGTGGATGTAGGTTCCACTTCATGTGTTGTCGCTCACAAGTCACAATGCATGTGTCAGTTCTTGTATGCTATAAGAAGTGATCGCGTCACTTTGCAAAGTCCTTCAGAAACCTAAAGCATTACATGTTAATTTGGCACCACAGATCATGGAAGAAATAAATTGATATAACTGTTGAGTGGAACGTATATTAATTCACTTTAATTTATTATGGATATCACAACCAGGGAAAATGGTGGATAATGTGTGTTGGCAATCATGGCACATCAGGTGAATCTGATGGGTATTGATTGTGCTTTTGCTCATTTGGGATTTATCCCAGCTGAGCATTTATACAGCGAATGGTTACTTGAGCCCATCTAAATGCATGACACTTGTCAGGACTTGGCAAAGTTGTTACACCCACATGGGGATATTTCACATTGTTGATAGACATGACACATGACCCTGGTGTACTTAAGCACAGTTCTATGTCCACATTAAATCAAACTAACTATAACATTAACTAATTAAAATGTCCTGGTTCTGAACTACAATATTCCATTGATAAGCAACCATCATAACCCAATCCTCCATTCGCAGACTCAAAGTTAGCACATATCCAGTCTTTGGAAGGTAAGCTTTTCTGGTAACTATTTCATAAATGTATAGTGTTAATAATTTATGATACCAGCGTTGTGTGGGCTGGGAATGTCGATAAGTTGGGAAAAATCATAATTTGGCCTCTGAAGGTGCACATTAAAATAAGTTATCTGTTTTACATCATATTTAACTCACTCTGTGAGGGCTCGTCTCATATGTTCACAAAGGGCTCGTCTCATATGTTCACAAAGGGCTCGTCTCATATGTTCACAAAGTGCTCAACACATTAAGCTTGATGAAGTGGATTAGTTAGTGATGACCCCACATGGCAGGGGAAGAAATAGCTACAGTGAGTGAAACATAACCTTTGAAAACTGGTGCTAGTAGCCATTTTGAATTGTGAACAGTTGACGTCCCACACCTCGTATTAGTCCAATACTGGACCAATACTGGACCAATACTGGACCAATACTGGACCAGTACTGGACCAGTACTGGACCAGTACTTGACCAATACTGGACCAATACTGGACCAATACTGGTCCTATACTGGACCAATACTGGACCAATACTGGACCAATACTGGTCCAATACTGGACCAATACTGGACCAGTACTGGACCAGTACTGGACCAGTCCTGCCGGAAATCATTTGTTAGACATTGTAATCATATGAGATCTTCCCTTCATTCTAGTAAGCTACTGAGTTTCCACATTTTAAAATGCTTTGCTGTTGTCAGTCAACTCATTCAGCATGATGCAGTGGTTTGTGCAAAGTGCATGTGTATGTTGATGCGAGCCTGAAGGAACATAAAAGTCATTCACACATTTTGGCACATTTCACCTCCATTCTGCCTGCAACCACATTCTCTGTTTTGCAACCATTTGTGAAGTACCTGTGCTTGCAAGCTTTATTTTATTTAAAGTTGTTGTTTATAATTAGTTGTTGTTGCTTACAAGGTCATGCATTACTATTTAAGGAAACAATTGTTGTCATTTGTTGATTCCATCTGCTCATTCTGCTGGTGATTGTAGAATTATTCCAGCCTGACAAATGTGTTTTGCTGTAGGTGATCATGTCAATATTTCAAATTGACAAACGTGTTCTTTATGCAGGTGGTCACATAATCATTTCAGACTAACAAATGTGTTCATGCTGCTGCAGGTAGTCACATGACTATTTTAGACTGTCAAAATATTTGTGCTGCAGGTGATCACATGACTATTTTAGACTGTCAAATGTATTTGCGCTGTAGGTGGTCACATGATTATTTTAGATTGTCAAATGTATTTGCGCTGTAGGTGATCACATGACTATTTTACACTGTCAAATGTATTTGTGCTGTAGGTGATCACATGACTATTTTACACTGTCAAATGTATTTGCGCTGTAGGTAATCACATGACTATTTTAGACTATCAAGTGTATTTGAGCTGTAGGTGATCACATGGCTACTTTAGACTGTCAAATATATCTGTAGGTGATCACATGACTATTTTAAACTGTCAAATATCTTTGTGCTGTAGGTGATCACATGACTATTTTAGACTGTCAAATGTCTTTGTGGTGTAGGTGATTATATGACTATTTTAGACTGTGAAGTATATTTGTGCTGTAGGTGATCACATGACTATTTTAGACTGTCAAATGTCTTTGTGGTGTAGGTGATTATATGACTATTTTAGACTGTGAAGTATATTTGTGCTGTAGGTGATCACATGACTATTTTAGACTGTCAAATGTCTTTGTGCTGTAGGTGATCACATGATTATTTTAGACTGTCAAATGTCTTTGTGCTGTAGGTGAACACATGACTATTTTAGACTGTCAAATGTCTTTGTGGTGTAGGTGATTCTATGACTATTTTAGACTGTGAAGTATATTTGTGCTGTAGGTGATCACATGACTATTTTAGACTGTCAAATGTCTTTGTGGTGTAGGTGATTATATGACTATTTTAGACTGTGGAGTATATTTGTGCTGTAGGTGATCACATGACTATTTTAGACTGTCAAATGTCTTTGTGCTGTAGGTGATCACATGACTATTTTAGACTGTCAAATGTCTTTGTGCTGTAGGTGATCACATGACTATTTTAGACTGTCAAATGTCTTTGTGCTGTAGGTGATCACATGACTATTTTAGACGGTCAAATGTCTTTGTGCTGTAGGTGATCACATGACTATTTTAGACTGTCAAATGTCTTTGTGCTGTAGGTGATCACATGACTATTTTAGACTGTCAAATGTCTTTGTGCTGTAGGTGATCACTGGACTTCTCCAAGCCGATGAGACAGTCATTGTAAACAGCACAAATTGTGCCCAGTTATTCGCACATGAAGCGACTCGTGTTTTCCACGACCGCCTGGTGGACAAACAAGAAAGGATTCTCTTCTACAAGATGCTTTCTGATAACCTCCATGATTACTTCAAGGTAATCTGACACATCATACACATAGTCTTAATTTAAATACATTATTTAAAGTTCTGCAAGCAACTAATTGAAATAAGCTGTATAAGTGGCGTAATTACAAAATAATAATTTGTATTACTGTTATCTTCATTTTCAGTTGTAGCTGTTTTATCTGGAATCATCGTAAACATTCATCACTTACCTTTAAGAGATACAATTCTGTCTGTGTTGGCAGTTGTCTGACCTGACTTCTTCAGGTTGGCTCCTGCAAGAGCATGTCTTAGGAGTCTCCAATACATTTATAGTATGTGTCATGACATGAGTTATTAGCTATTGTGTGGTTATTTCAGCATGGCTTAGTGATTCCCAGTAAAATCAAGTTGATGTTATATGGAACTTGTCAGCTGGGGAGTGGCATTTAATGTGGGGTCTGAAGACCTGACCTTGGGCTGCAGAAGAACTGACCTTGATATGCCTGTTCTAGGTGAGACAAGATCCACAAACTAACCTCACCCCCTTGTTTCCCTGTTCTAGGTGAGATGAGATCCACAAACTAACCTCACCCCCTTGTTTGCCTGATCTAGGTGAGATGAGATCCACAAACTAACCCCACTCTCCTGTTCCTTGTTGTAGGTGAGGTGGGATGCCGACATGCTCATGTCAGATCCGGTACTGTTTGCTGACTTCCTCGATCTGGAGACGACAATGAGTCGGCGGATCTACCGACCCGTCACCGACCCAACGAAACTGAGACAGACCCTGGAGGAGTTTCACATGAGACTCAACGTCAACAACACAGCTGTGAGTGACTCACTCATCCACTCACTTCTCTCTGTCTGTCATTATTGTAAAGTCACATGAGACTCAACGTCAACAACACAGCTGTGAGTGACTCACTCATCCACTCACTTCTCTCTGTCTGTCATTATTGTAAAGTCACATGAGACTCAACGTCAACAACACAGCTGTGAGTGACTCACTCTTCCACTCACTTCTCTCTGTCTTCATTATTGTAAAGTCATATTATATAATAGTAAAGAAAGTTATACAAACTTCTTATGTGGCAATATCAAGCTTAGTGGCACAACAAAACCAACGGACTAAGCAGTCTCAGAATCATGCACTATGCAGAAGTCATGAAAGGTGGATGGAACAGCTCTGAATCCAAGGGTAGGCAATTTAAAAAAAGGGTTTAGGTAAGGGTGAACAGAATTTTTCCTTTTATACATCATGGACATAATGACACACGATGTATATATCCATCTCAACAGTAACTGGAAGGTAATATATCCATCTCAGCATTAATGACACCTGAGGCTATTGAAAGCAGCATACTAGCTGGCTGGCTGGCTGGCTGGCTGGCTGGCTGGCTGGCTGGCTGGCTGGCTGGCTGGCAGACAGGCTGGCTGGCTGGCTGCTGGCTGGCTGGCTGGCTGGCTGGCTGGCAGGCTGGCTGGCTGGCTGGCTGGCAGGCAGGCTGGCAGGCAGGCTGGCTGGCTGGCTGGCTGGCTGGCTGGCTGGCTGGCTGGCTGGCTGGCAGGCTGGCTGGCTGGCTGGCTGGCTGGCTGGCTGGCTGGCTGGCTGGCTGGCTGTGGCCGGCCGGCCGGCCGGCCGGCGTGGATATATTGTTTAATAATTAACTTCTTTGTTTAATAATTAACTTCTGAAATTGTGAAAACTTCTATTTCAATGCTATATGTTTTATTTCCCCAGGCAATTGAGGTAAGTAGTAAGTGGAGGTTTCATGATGGTGTTTAGAAATAATGTAGGACTTTTTATCTGAGTAATTTGTGATGTGATCATGTTGCATGGGTGAATTGCTTAGGGGAAAATAAAATAATGCCACTTTAGCACAGCATCTAACGGCTTTCAAATGAAAATGTTTGCCCAGAAGTAAAGTGTTACATGACTTGAACACTCTCAATATAGACAGCTAGATACTGCATTATATAACAACTTACCAGTGATTTTGTAGGAGTTTATTTAGATGGAAGGCATTTTTGATTAACTCAAATCAAAATCTGTTACACAGTGGAGCAGCTTGTCTTCCTGTTTGAGACAGTCGTCCAGTTTGTCTGAATGAGTTGGGATTCACAACACACTTCTGACTTGAATCCATGTTGGAAGTGTGAACGATGTTATATTTATTGCGTAAAGTAATTTTTCCATGAGGACGTACTTGTTGTCTAGTAGGTTTTTAAGGCTTTTTGTACATTGCAGATACTAATGCTTTACACCAGTCATTGGGGAGATTGCATGTGTTATGACAGTTGGAAGTTATTTTGCTTACACATGCTTTGTATCAATCACTTACATATAATTGCCATTTTGTGATTTACTCAAATTGTAGGAATGCCTATATTTGCCAGTTGGTTTAGGGTTTTTAGACAATGTTTTGAATGTAGTTATTGACATAGGTTTGGTTAGATTTTGCTAGTCTTTAATGTTGTTTTTTCAATTTGTCCTAATCAATTTATGATCCAATTTGTTTCTGTTTTTTTTTTGTATTTGCATTCTTAATTAGTAATTTGCATGTTTTCTAGCAGGGATGGTTGCATTTTGTTTTAATTTCATGTGACATCTGAATCAGTGACTTAAGTCAGTTATTGACCACAAAAGTCAGTTATTGATAAGTATTAAATTTGCTATTCTTCACACCCACTGACCATAGTTGTGGACAGTGGGCATGGTGGTCAATGTGACAGATATGATTCCTGTGGTTTTAGTCTAGTGCCAAAACAAAGCATAATCAAATCTATCAGGTGTATTTATCATATTTCATGTATGTATGTTTAACTGGAAATAAGTTCCCATGCAAAATCCATGATTATGATTTTGTTGTAACTCTAATATAACCATGTACATAAATCATTTGAATATGTTGTGTACCTTACACTTATGAACAAAATAACAGTTGGTGCCTGTGTCTTCTAGGCTCCGATGGTGTTCTTCCGTGAGGCCATCGAACACATTCTGAGGGCAGCCCGAGTGTTTAGACAGCCCGGAGGTCACATCCTCATGGTGAGTCGCGGCAGCTTGTTACTTCTTCATTGACATGCTAGTGATGATTGGGGTCAGATCACTATTTAATTTCTATGTTCAGATAAACATGGTGAGTGGGGTCAGATCACTATTTTATTTCTATGTTCAGATAAACATGGTGAGTGGGGTCAAATCACTATTTTATTTCTATGTTCAGATAAACATGGTGAGTGGGGTCAGATCACTATTTAATTTTATAGTCAAATAAACATGGTGAGTGGGGTCAGATCACTATTTAATTTCTATGTTCAGATAAACATGGTGAGTGGGGTCAGATCACTATTTAATTTTATAGTCAAATAAACATGGTGAGTGGGGTCAGATCACTATTTAATTTCTATGTTCAGATACACATGGTGAGTGGGGTCAGATCACTATTTAATTTCTATGTTCAGATACACATGGTGAGTGCGGTCAGATCACTATTTAATTTTATAGTCAAATAAACATGGTGAGTGGGGTCAGATCACTATTTAATTTCTATGTTTAGATAAACATGGTGAGTGGGATCAGATCACTATTTAATTTTATAGTCAAATAAACATGGTGAGTGGGGTCAGATCACTATATTTAATTTCTATGTTCAGATAAACATGGTGAGTGGGGTCAGATCACTATTTTATTTTATAGTCAAATAAACATGGTGAGTGAGGTCAGATCACTATTTAATTTCTATGTTCAGATACACATGGTGAGTGGGGTCAGATCACTATTTAATTTTATAGTCAAATAAACATGGTGAGTGGGGTCAGATCACTATTTAATTTCTATGTTCAGATACACATGGTGAGTGGGGTCAGATCAATATTTAATTTTATAGTCAAATAAACATGGTGAGTGGGGTCAGATCACTATTTAATTTCTATGTTCAGATACACATGGTGAGTGGGGTCAGATCAATATTTAATTTATATATTCAGATAAACATGGTGAGTGGGGTCAGATCACTATTTAATTTTATAGTCAAATAAACATGGTGAGAGGGGTCATATCACTATTTAATTTTATAGTCAAATAAACATGGTGAGTGGGGTCAGATCACTATTTAATTTATGTATCCAGATAAACATGGTGAGTGGGGTCAGATCACTATTTAATTTATGTATCCAGATAAACATGGTGAGTGGGGTCAGATCACTATTTAATTTTTGTATCCAGATAAACATGGTGAGTGGGGTCAGATCACTATTTAATTTTTATAGTCAGATAAACATGGTGAGTGGGGTCAGATCACTGTATAATTTCTATGTTCAGATACAAATGGTGAAATGGGTTAGATCACTATTTTATTTCTATGTTCAGATACACATGGTGAGTGGGGTCAGATCACTATTTTATTTCTATGTTCAGATACACATGGTGAGTCGGGTAAGACCACTATTTGTGATGGTAGGTTAGTGGTAGGCAAATAAAGTGTTAGTAGTTGTGAGATTGTTTTCAAGGATTTTGCTAAATAGACTCTCTTGCATGCTAGACAGTCATTTGAAGAGTCCCAGTATATTGCTCTGAGAGAGTTGTTTATTGTAGACACATTTTTTCTAGGGCATTTTTTTTAAATGATACCAAAATATCTGAATGTCTGTTTGTAAACTGTACAGCTATTGTCTGTAGGTTGGTCTGGATGGGACAGGCAAGTCAAGCGTTGTCAAACTGGCGGCTTACATCGTGTCCTGTGAACTCTACAAGTTGACCTTGACCCGAGGATATGGAATCACAGACTTTGAGGATGACATCAAGAAAGTGTTCCTACTTGCTGGGGTCAAAGGTCACAACACAGTCTTCCTGATCACTGACGCAGACATTGTCAATGTGAGTGAATTCTCACTCTCTGCGTTCTTTTCTTAATTCTGTAATTTAATTGCTTTCAAATAGTAATTTTGGTATTTCACGTTAAAATAATAAATTTGATATCCCACATGTATGAACGGTCAAAGTAAAATATTAATGAATTCAAGCAGCAAAATACTGTATATTGATAGATATGCGAATCACCAAGCTGTTGAATATTATCAAGGAGAAATATGACTGCATCGCTGGTCAAGTTTCATGTTTAGCCCAGATGTGAAAATGTATTACAGTAACGTGTCTTACTGTATATATATATATATATATATATATATATATATACATATATATATATATATATATATATATATATATATATGTATATATATATATATATATATATATATATATATATAATACACAGGCTGCTATTAGTGTTATATCATCTGCTATTAGTGTTATATCATCTGCTGTTAGTGTTATATCATCTGCTATTAGTGTTATATCATCTGCTATTAGTGTTATATCATCTGCTGTTAGTGTTATATCATCTGCTATTAATGTTATATCACCTGCTATTAGTGTTGTATCATCTGCTATTAGTGTTATATCATCTGCTATTAGTGTTATATCATCTGCTATTAGTGTTACATAATCTGCTATTAGTGTTATATCACCTGCTATTAGTGTTATATCATCTGCTATTCATGTTATATCACCTGCTATTAGTGTTATATCATCTGCTATTAGTGCTATATCATCTGCTATTAGTGTTATATCATCTGCTATTAGTGTTATATCATCCGCTATTAGTGTTATATCATCTGCTATTAGTGTTATATCATCTGCTATTAGTGTTATATCATCTGTTATTAGTGTTATATCATCTGCTATTAGTGTTATATCACCTGCTATTAGAGTTATATAATCTGCTATTAGTGTTATATCATCTGCTATTGTCCTATCTTTTCTTACAGAAACACCTCATTCCTTTAAGCGTCCTGTTAAGACTGTACCATAAATACTAAAATTCTAAGCTGCCTGAAATGTGAGAAGAGGTGCCAGATACGAGAATGAACACAAACGAGTGCCAATGTTTGTTTCATGCCGTTAATATGGCTTTGAGCTTTTGAATAAGCAGGAACATAGAACAATTATTTGACACGAGTGTCTGAGAATGTAAGGCCCACAAGAATAACTGTGTAGTCTGTAACTATTATACATGGTGTGAACAGATGCCGTGTCTCATCACTAGTCACTGCTGTACTGTGTCTACAACAACTTGTGGCTGGTGACGTTGCAGGAGAGTTTTCTCGAGGACGTCAACAGCATCCTGAACTCAGGAGACGTGCCTGATCTGTTTGACAACGAGGAGATCGACGGCATCGCGATGGATCTGGAGGCTGCAGCGGTCCTCGCTCAGGTCCCCGGCACAAGGACCGCCATCTACCAGTTCTTTGTGCAGGTCTGTCTGTCACCATGCCTTCAGTCTGTCATCATGTCTTCAGTCTGTCACCATGCCTTCAGTCTGTCATCATGTCTTCAGTCTGTCACCATGCCTTCAGTCTGTCATCATGTCTTCAGTCTGTCACCATTCCTTCAGTCTGTCACCATGCCTTCAGTCTGTCATCATGCCTTCAGTCTGTCATCATGTCTTCAGTCTGTCGTCATGCCTTCAGTCTGTCGTCATGCCTGCAGTCTGTCATCATGCCTTCAGTATGTCATCATGCCTTCAGTCTGTCATCATGCCTTCAGTCTGTCATCATGCCTTCAGTCTGTCATCATGCCTTCAGTCTGTCACCATTCCTTCAGTCTGTCACCATGCCTTCAGTCTGTCATCATGCCTTCAGTCTGTCATCATGCCTTCAGTCTGTCGCCTGCCTTCAGTCTGTCATCATGTCTTCAGTCTGTCATCATGCCTTCAGTCTGTCGCCATGCCTTCAGTCTGTCATCATGTCTTCAGTCTGTCATCATGCCTTCAGTCTGTCATCATGCCTTCAATCTATCATCATGTCTTCAGTATGTCACCATGCCTTCAGTCTGTCATCATGCCTTCAGTCTGTCATCATGCCTTCAGTCTGTCACCATGCCTTCAGTCTGTCATCATGTCTTCAGTCTGTCATCATGCCTTCAACCTCCACATTGTGTTTGTTCTTGTAGAGAGTGAAGAAGAACCTCCACCTTGTGTTTGTCCTTGTAGAGAGTGAAGAAGAACCTCCACATTGTGTTTGTTCTTGTAGAGAGTGAAGAAGAACCTCCACCTTGTGTTTGTTCTTGTAGAGAATGAAGAAGAACCTCCATCTTATGTTTGTTCTTGTAGAGAGTGAAGAAGAACCTGCACATTGTGTTTGTTCTTGTAGATAGTGAAGAAGAACCTCCACATTGTGTTTGTTCTTGTAGAGAGTGAAGAAGAACCTCCACATTGTGTTTGTTCTTGTAGAGAGTGAAGAAGAACCTCCACATTGTGTTTGTTCTTGTAGAGAGTGAAGAAGAACCTCCACCTTGTGTTTGTTCTTGTAGAGAGTGAAGAAGAACCTCCACCTTGTGTTTGTTCTTGTAGAGAGTGAAGAAGAACCTCCACATTGTGTTTGTTCTTGTAGAGAGTGAAGAAGAACCTCCATCTTGTGTTTGTTCTTGTAGAGAGTGAAGTAGAACCTGCACATTGTGTTTGTTCTTGTAGAGAGTGAAGAAGAACCTCCACCTTGTGTTTGTTCTTGTAGAGAGTGAAGAAGAACCTCCACCTTGTGTTTGTTCTTGTAGAGAGTGAAGAAGAACCTCCACATTGTGTTTGTTCTTGTAGAGAGTGAAGAAGAACCTCCATCTTGTGTTTGTTCTTGTAGAGAGTGAAGTAGAACCTGCACATTGTGTTTGTTCTTGTAGAGAGTGAAGAAGAACCTCCACATTGTGTTTGTTCTTGTAGAGAGTGAAGAAGAACCTCCACATTGTGTTTGTTCTTGTAGAGAATGAAGAAGAACCTCCACCTTGTGTTTGTTCTTGTAGAGAGTGAAGAAGAACCTCCACCTTGTGTTTGTTCTTGTAGAGAGTGAAGAAGAACCTCCACCTTGTGTTTGTTCTTGTAGAGAGTGAAGAAGAACCTCCACATTGTGTTTGTTCTTGTAGAGAGTGAAGAAGAACCTGCACATTGTGTTTGTTCTTGTAGAGAGTGAAGAAGAACCTGCACATTGTGTTTGTTCTTGTAGAGAGTGAAGAAGAACCTCCATCTTATGTTTGTTCTTGTAGAGAGTGAAGAAGAACCTCCACATTGTGTTTGTTCTTGTAGAGAGTGAAGAAGAACCTGCACATTGTGTTTGTTCTTGTAGAGAGTGAAGAAGAACCTGCACATTGTGTTTGTTCTTGTAGAGAGTGAAGAAGAACCTCCATCTTATGTTTGTTCTTGTAGAGAGTGAAGAAGAACCTCCACATTGTGTTTGTTCTTGTAGAGAGTGAAGAAGAACCTGCACATTGTGTTTGTTCTTGTAGAGAGTGAAGAAGAACCTGCACATTGTGTTTGTTCTTGTAGAGAGTGAAGAAGAACCTCCATCTTATGTTTGTTCTTGTAGAGAGTGAAGAAGAACCTCCACATTGTGTTTGTTCTTGTAGAGAGTGAAGAAGAACCTCCACCTTGTGTTTGTTCTTGTAGAGAGTGAAGAAGAACCTGCACATTGTGTTTGTTCTTGTAGAGAGTGAAGAAGAACCTGCACATTGTGCTAGCAATGAGTCCAGCAGGGAGTAAGTTCCGCCAGCGATGTCGCATGAATCCGTCTCTCATCAACTGCTGCACCATCGACTGGTTCAATGAGTGGGACAGGGAGGCTATGCTGGCCGTGGCTCAGGTCTACTTCCAGAACGCTGACTTCATCTGCGATGACAACCTCAGTCTCGAGGTAGGCTCAATAAAATAAACTTTCAGCGTGGTATTGAGGGCTGCTCTCCTCGTTGTAGATGTCTGGACACTAGTCTCTCATCACAGATCCTGGTTTACTGCCATTTCCACCAAATGTCCACATCCCATCTCTCTCCTTTTATGTCTCCTCTCCCTCCCTTCCCCTCTCCATTCCACTTGGTCTCTTCCTACCTCCTATGTCTCCCTTCCCTCTATCACCTCATCAATATCCATCTGTCTTTCTCTCTCCCTCTGCCTCCTGCTCTTCGTCCTTCTCTCTGTCTACATATATGTACACGGTACTCTCTCTGTCTACATATATGTACACGGTACTCTCTCTGTCTACATATATGTACACGGTACTCTCTCTGTCTACATATATGTACACGGTACTCTCTCTGTCTACATATATGTACACGGTACTCTCTCTGTCTACATATATGTACACGGTACTCTCTCTGTCTACATATATGTACACGGTACTCTCTCTGTCTACATATATGTAGACGGTACTCTCTCTGTCTACATATATGTACACGGTACTCTCTCTGTCTACATATATGTACACGGTACTCTCTCTGTCTACATATATGTACACGGTACTCTCTCTGTCTACATATATGTACACGGTACTCTCTCTGTCTACATATATGTACACGGTACTCTCTCTGTCTACATATGTGTACACGGTACTCTCTCTGTCTACATATATGTACACGGTACTCTCTCTGTCTACATATATGTACACGGTACTCTCTCTGTCTACATATATGTACACGGTACTCTCTCTGTCTACATATATGTACACGGTACTCTCTCTGTCTACATATATGTACACGGTACTCTCTCTGTCTACATATATGTACACGGTACTCTCTCTGTCTACATATATGTACACGGTACTCTCTCTGTCTACATATATGTACACGGTACTCTCTCTGTCTACATATATGTACACGGTACTCTCTCTGTCTACATATATGTACACTGTACTCTCTCTGTCTACATATATGTACACGGTACTCTCTCTGTCTACATATATGTACACGGTACTCTCTCTGTCTACATATATGTACACGGTACTCTCTCTGTCTACATATATGTACACGGTACTCTCTCTGTCTACATATATGTACACAATACTCTCTCTGTCTACATATATGTACACAATACTCTCTCTGTCTACATATATGTACACGGTACTCTCTCTGTCTACATATGTGTACACAATACTCTCTCTGACTACATATATGTACACGGTACTCTCTCTGTCTACATATATGTACACGGTACTCTCTCTTTCTACATATATGTACACGGTACTCTCTCTGTCTACATATATGTACACAGTACTCTCTCTGTCTACATATATGTACACGGTACTCTCTCTGTCTACATATATGTACACGGTACTCTCTCTGACTACATATATGTACATGGTACTCTCTCTGACTACATATATGTACACGGTACTCTCTCTTTCTACATATATGTACACAGTACTCTCTCTGTCTACATATATGTACACGGTACTCTCTCTGTCTACATATATGTACACGGTACTCTCTCTGTCTACATATATGTACACGGTACTCTCTCTGTCTACATATATGTACACATTACTCTCTCTGTCTACATATATGTACACATTACTCTCTCTGTCTACATATATGTACACATTACTCTCTCTGTCTACATAATATGTACACATTACTCTCTCTGTCTGCATATATGTACACATTACTCTCTCTGTCTACATATATGTACACAGTACTCTCTCTGTCTACACATATGTACACGGTACTCTCTCTGTCTACATATATTTACACGGTACTCTCTCTGTCTACATATATGTACACGGTACTCTCTCTGTCTACATATATGTACACGGTACTCTCTCTGTCTACATATATGTACAGGGTACTCTCTCTGACTACATATATGTACACGGTACTCTCTCTGTCTACATATATGTACACGGTACTCTCTCTGTCTACATATATGTACACAGTACTCTCTCTGTCTACATATATATACACGGTACTCTCTCTGTCTACATATATGTACACATTACTCTCTCTGTCTACATATATGTACACATTACTCTCTCTGTCTACATATATGTACACATTACTCTCTCTGTCTACATAATATGTACACATTACTCTCTCTGTCTACATATATGTACACATTACTCTCTCTGTCTACATATATGTACACAGTACTCTCTCTGTCTACATATATGTACACGATACTCTCTCTGTCTACATATATTTACACGGTACTCTCTCTGTCTACATATATGTACACGGTACTCTCTCTGTCTACATATATGTACACGGTACTCTCTCTGTCTACATATACGTACACGGTACTCTCTCTGTCTACATATACGTACACGGTACTCTCTCTGTCTACATATATGTACACGGTACTCTCTCTGTCTACATATATGTACACGGTACTCTCTCTGTCTACATATATGTACACGGTACTCTCTCTGTCTACATATATGTACAAGGTACTCTCTCTGTCTACATATATGTACACAGTACTCTCTCTGTCTACATATATGTACATGGTACTCTCTCTGTCTACATATATGTACACGGTACTCTCTCTGTCTACATATATGTACAAGGTACTCTCTCTGTCTACATATATGTACACAGTACTCTCTCTGTCTACATATATGTACAAGGTACTCTCTCTGTCTACATATATGTACACAGTACTCTCTCTGTCTACATATATGTACACGGTACTCTCTCTGTCTACATATATGTACACGGCACTCTCTCTGTCTACATATATGTACACGGCACTCTCTCTGTCTACATATATGTACAAGGTACTCTCTCTGTCTACATATATGTACACGGTACTCTCTCTGTCTACATATATGTACACGGTACTCTCTCTGTCTACATATATGTACACGGTACTCTCTCTGTCTACATATATGTACAAGGCACTCTCTCTGTCTACATATATGTACACGGCACTCTCTCTGTCTACATATATGTACACAGTACTCTCTCTGTCTACATATATGTACACAGTACTCTCTCTGTCTACATATATGTACACAGTACTCTCTCTGTCTACATATATGTACACGGCACTCTCTCTGTCTACATATATGCCTCCATTGTTTTATATATTGCCCCCCACCATTTGCCACACCATTGCTGTCTTAAGGAAAAGTCTGGCTGGAACACTGATATATGTGTCTGGTATTAAATATTAAGAACACTTCTCCTGTAATATACCTCTGAATTATCACACCTACTAAGGTTGTGGCACAGAAACTTTCTACTTTAAAATACTTTTTTTACATCAATAAAATGGTGATCAATTGAGAATGAAATATCAAGAGTGGTTAGAAGAATTGAACATGATGTGTCTGGTGGGCACTTGTAGATGTTCAGGTAAACGTGTACGTATTTCTGTCATTATAGGCCCTGAAAGACAATGTCGCCCAGATTTGTGTTGACATGCATGACACGGTTGCCAAGGCAACGACCCGGTTCTGGGACGAGGTGAAGCGCCACTACTACGTGACTCCGAGCAGCTACATGGAGCTCATCCTCATATACTCACGCATGCTGAAGGACCAAAAGACAGAGTTTGTCACCAACCGGTGCGTGGCCTTGTCAATCAAACATTGGTTTAATACTATAATAATTTGAAGGTCACTTTACTTCGGTGTGTGTTCTTACTGGTTTTTTAATGTTATAAAATGTTAATTCCCAGCACTTGTCAAACGATCTACAATATGCACACAAGGACACACCAGTTTGTATATGACTGTCACCAATGGACTTGCAGACATCTGTGTCAACTTTAAATATCTCCCTCACTCACACCTTGTCATTGGAGTCAAATAAGTTGAAGCTTAATGCTAATAAAACTGATCTAATTATTATTGGTACAAAACATTAACAAAACAAGGATGTTGACTCACTTTCTTAGTTAAGTTACTTGGAAACGATACATCATCATCAAATACCATTTGGAATTTAGGTATTGTCTTTGACAGTGATTTCTGCTTTCACCTGTATGTTTCATAAGTATGCAAATCATATTTCTATCACGTTCGTAATTTCCGTCGAATATGTCATCAGTTGTCTTAATCAACTGCTAAAACATCATCAGTAGCTGTAATTAATAATTGACTCAACTATTGTAACTCACTTCTAAACTACATGACCAGAAAGGACTCCAATGTTTACAGAATTGTTTAGCTTGTGTTATACTTAAGGTCGCCCATTTCTCATAATCCCTATCCATACATAGACAGTTGCACTGTTAAATTTAAATTGGCTAATGTTACACATTATACTCTTTCTACTCAACAACCGACATACTTAGTTAATCTGCTATAGTTTAGGAGCATAGTATAGTTTATATCTAGGATCGTTAAATCATCCGTTGTCAAACAATTTTTTCCTAAAACTTAGCTCAATATTGGCAAACATGCTTTTTCAGTAGCTGCACCAAGAATCTAGTATCAACTTGAATTGAATTGAACTTTATTTCGGTCACAACAACATACAAACATAAGCATAAACATGATTATAAAATGTAACCGTGGAGATCCTCTAGAAACCCCTAGGGGCTTATATCGAGGACCACCAAGAACATAAAACTTTATGGACATTATTATAAAAGTAAACTAAACATATAAAAATAAATAAATATCATTATCATGAATGATACTATTAGAATACTACAACTACTAATATTACTATTACTAAGTACTTAAATAAGTCTAAAAAATAAATACAAGTAATGATAAATAAATAAAAGAATACTATAACTACGGTACATAATCCCTATAAATGCCTAAGATACATATCCCATCAGTAATAACTCCTTTAGCTTACCTTTAAATTGTTTTACTGTTCTAAACTTCAGTTCCATGTTCCAATGGTGAATCTTGCCTGTCCCCATTTATGGTTATGCCTCGTGCTTGTGTTTGTTGCACCTCTGAGCTCGAATTGTCAAAGATGGAGGCACAATAGGAGTGTCACAATTAATATTAATGTTCTTGCCTTTTAATTTTGTCTCCACTATTCTTGTATAGCAGTGCATTACTACTGCTGTGTTCTTTCATCAATGTGGTGTGTGTTGTTGTCAATGTTGTGAACTTTATTGACCAACAGCATTGACAACAACACACAA
>OZ024856.1:1117700-1190200 GCA_964017155.1 Oasisia sp. SBJ-2009 | reverse complement strand
ATGACATTGACCTATATATTTCAGAGTGTATGCCCACCCCCCGGCCCTGGTTATCATGGTGATGGCGGCCGTGTGTGTGCTTCTTGAAGAGAAGACAAGTTGGGCCACAGCAAAGCAGGTCCTTGGAGACCCACAGTTCCTCAAGAAACTGGTTGTCCTTGACAAGAACGCTGTCCCTGAGAGGGTAAGCACGTGTGAACTCCATCGTTTGGCAACTTTAAAAAATTCACCTTGAAATAAATTTAAATAAAAAATTATTCTCTTTGGATGAATCTTCCGCTGTTTTCTGCCACTTCTTATCTCCATGGAGTGGAATGCAAGCAGACTATTTGTAGTTCAGAAAACACTCCACTGCTCTTGATGCAATTGACAACATCACTTTGACTAAGTTCTGGTCAGTGATGAATGTATCCATGATGACATGGCTGATATTTCCATCAACGTATCTTTGTGACCAATGATTTTTAGCAGTGTCGCAATGACGAACAAAATCCGTGCCCGACTGTATGTGTGGATCTAATCTGTCTATGCAGAACAGTCCCACCACTTGAAGACTTGGCTATGAGCAGACATGAGATGATTTCTCAACATTGGCAATCACAACATTAATAAAACTGTGTCATTAATGTTGGCCACCTTTTGGTATATAATTCTGTATTAGTGGGGCTATGCCAGTGACTGTCTCAGGGTTCATGGGGTACATGGAGTGAATGTCTCAGGGTACATGGGGTACACGGAGTGAATGTCTCAGGGTTCATGGGGTACACGGAGTGAATGTCTCAGGGTTCACGGGGATACACGGAGTGAATGTCCAAGGGTTCATGGGGTACATGGAGTGAATGTCCCAGGGTTCATGGGATACACGGAGTGAATGTCTCAGGGTTCATGGGGTACATGGAGTGAATGTCCCAGGGTTCATGGGGTACACAGAGTGAATGTCCCAGAGTTCATGGGATACACGGAGTGAATGTCCAAGGGTTCATGGGGTACACGGAGTGAATGTCCCAGGGTTCATGGGGTACACGGAGTGAATGTCCCAGGGTTCATGGGGTACACGGAGTGAATGTCCCAGGGTTCATAGGGTACACAGAGTGAATGTCTCAGGGTTCATAGGGTACACAAAGTGAAGGTCCCAGGGTTCATAGGGTACACAGAGTGAATGTCTCAGGGTTCATGGGGTACACGGAGTGAATGTATCAGGGTTCATGGGGTACACAGAGTGAATGTCCCAGGGTTCATGGGGTACACGGAGTGAATGTCTCAGGGTTCATGGGGTACAAGGAAGGAATGTCTCATGGGGTACACGGAGAAACCAAGTTTGGGAACCACTTCTCTGTGACATGTGCAGCTAGTTGCAGTTGAACCAGAACAAAATGTGCAGGATTGGTTTATACGGGGTACAGTTATGAACAGTTTCAAAACCATTAGTTGCACTCACCTTCAAGTGTCTGTTGCATTGACTCGTGGACACTTGTCTGCAGGTGTACACCAAACTGAGGCGCTACACCAAGCACCCAGACTTCACCCCAGAGAAGGTGGGGCAGGTCTCTGTGGCCTGTAAGTCTATGTGTCAGTGGGTACTTGCCCTCGAGAACTACCACGAAGTCTACAAGGTCAGTCAGCGGTCATCCTAGAAGGGTGCAGTATGGTTAAAGCAGTAATTAGGTTCATATTCACTTGTTACCGTGTTGAAATTGTTTAGTTGTCAGCTATACTCGGTGGTGGATACTTACATATAAATACTCTTTGAGGAATGATTAACTGTGACTGAAGGCTTTACAATTTCAAAAAGGTGTGACAGTTTCAATTTGTAATCTGTTGATGATTTGAACGTGAGTTGATGATTTGACAGTTATGTGGCAGTTAACTGGTAGTTATGATGTGTTGATTGTATTAAGATGTGTAGCAGTTGTCTTATAAGTTTTGACATGTTGATGATTGAAGATGGCGAAACCAAAACAGCGGAAAGTGAAAGAAGCGAAGGAGGCATTGGCGATGGCACAGAGCCACCTGGCACATAAACAGATGAGTCTTGCTAAGGTAGGCACATAAACAGATGAGTCTTGCTAAGGTAGGCACATAAGCAGATGAGTCTTACTAAGGTAGGCAAACAAACAGATGAGTCTTGCTAAGGTAGGCACACAAACAGATGAGTCTTGCTAAGGTAGGTACACAAACAGATGAGTCTTGTTAAGGTAGGCACACAAACAGACGAGTCTTGCTAAGGTAGACACACAAACATATGAGTCTTGCTAAGGTAGGCACACAAACAGATGAGTCTTGCTAAGGTAGGCACACAAACAGATGAGTCTTGCTAAGGTAGACACACAAACAGATGAGTATTGCTAAGGTAGGCACGCAAACAGATGAGTCTTGCTAAGGTAGACATACAAACAGATGAGTCTTGCTAAGGTAGGCACACAAACAGATGAGTCTTGCTAAAGGTATGTACACAAACAGATGAGTCTTGTTAAGGTAGGCACACAAACAGATGAGTCTTGCTAAGGTAGACACACAAACAGATGAGTATTGCTAAGGTAGGCACGCAAACAGATGAGTCTTGCTAAGGTAGGTACACAAACAGATGAGTCTTGTTAAGGTAGGCACACAAACAGATGAGTCTTGCTAATGTAGGCATACAAACAGATGAGTCTTGCTAAGGTAGGCATATAAACAGATGAGTCTTGCTAAGGTAGACATACAAACAGATGCGTCTTGCTAAGGTAGGCATACAAACAGATGAGTCTTGCTAAGGTAGACATACAAACAGATGCGTCTTGCTAAGGTAGGCATACAAACAGATGAGTCTTGCTAAGGTAGGCACATAAACAGATGAGTCTTGCTAAGGTACGCATACAAACATATGAGTCTAGCTAAGGTAGGCATACAAACAGATGAGTCTTGCTAAGGTAGGCATACAAACAGATGAGTCTTACTAAGGTAGGCACATAAACAGATGAGTCTTGCTAAGGTAGGCATACAAACAGATGAGTCTTGCTAAGGTAGGCATACAAACAGATGAGTCTTACTAAGGTAGGCACATAAACAGATGAGTCTTGCTAAGGTAGGCACATAAACAGATGAGTCTTGCTAAGGTATGCATACAAACAGATGAGTCTTGCTAAGGTAGGCACATAAACAGATGAGTCTTGCTAAGGTACGCATACAAACATATGAGTCTTGCTAAGGTAGGCATACAAACAGATGAGTCTTGCTAAGGTAGGCATACAAACAGATGAGTCTTACTAAGGTAGGCACATAAACAGATGAGTCTTGCTAAGGTAGACACACAAACAGATGAGTATTGCTAAGGTAGGCACGCAAACAGATGAGTCTTGCTAAGGTAGGTACACAAACAGATGAGTCTTGTTAAGGTAGGCACACAAACAGATGAGTCTTGCTAATGTAGGCATACAAACAGATGAGTCTTGCTAAGGTAGGCATATAAACAGATGAGTCTTGCTAAGGTAGACATACAAACAGATGCGTCTTGCTAAGGTAGGCATACAAACAGATGAGTCTTGCTAAGGTAGACATACAAACAGATGCGTCTTGCTAAGGTAGGCATACAAACAGATGAGTCTTGCTAAGGTAGGCACATAAACAGATGAGTCTTGCTAAGGTACGCATACAAACATATGAGTCTAGCTAAGGTAGGCATACAAACAGATGAGTCTTGCTAAGGTAGGCATACAAACAGATGAGTCTTACTAAGGTAGGCACATAAACAGATGAGTCTTGCTAAGGTAGGCATACAAACAGATGAGTCTTGCTAAGGTAGGCATACAAACAGATGAGTCTTACTAAGGTAGGCACATAAACAGATGAGTCTTGCTAAGGTAGGCACATAAACAGATGAGTCTTGCTAAGGTATGCATACAAACAGATGAGTCTTGCTAAGGTAGGCACATAAACAGATGAGTCTTGCTAAGGTACGCATACAAACATATGAGTCTTGCTAAGGTAGGCATACAAACAGATGAGTCTTGCTAAGGTAGGCATACAAACAGATGAGTCTTACTAAGGTAGGCACATAAACAGATGAGTCTTGCTAAGGTAGGCATACAAACAGATGAGTCTTGCTAAGGTAGGCATACAAACAGATGAGTCTTGCTAAGGTGGGCATACAAACAGATGAGTCTTACTAAGGTAGGCACATAAACAGATGAGTCTTGCTAAGGTAGGCACATAAACAGATGAGTCTTGCTAAGGTATGCATACAAACAGATGAGTCTTGCTAAGGTAGGCACATAAACAGATGAGTCTTGCTAAGGTACGCATACAAACATATGAGTCTTGCTAAGGTAGGCACACAAACAGATGAGTCTGGCTAAGGTAGGCACACAAACAGATGAGTCTTGCTAAGGTAGGCACACAAACAGATGAGTCTTGCTAAGGTAGGCACATAAACATATGGGTCTTGCTAAGGTAGGCCCACAAACAGATGAGTCTTGCTAAGGTAGGCACACAAACAGATGAGTCTTGCTAAGGTAGGCACATAAACAGATGGGTCTTGCTAAGGTAGGCACGCAAACAGATGAGTCTTGCTAAGATAGGCACACAAACAGATGAGTCTTGCTAAGGTAGGCACATAAACAGATGAGTCTTGCTAAGGTAGGCACATAAACAGATGAGTCTTGCTAAGGTAGGCACACAAACAGATGAGTCTTGCTAAGGTAGGCATACAAACAGATGAGTCTTGCTAAGGTAGGCCCACAAACAGATGAGTCTTGCTAAGGTAGGCACACAAACAGATGAGTCTTGCTAAGGTAGGCACATAAACAGATGAGTCTTGCTAAGGTAGGCACATAAACAGATGAGTCTTGCTAAGGTAGGCATACAAACTAACACAATGATTGTATATACCCATATTTTTACTAAAACTAATGAAATTATCGGCTGTCCAGAAACATGATGTACAAAGACTAATTCACAGAAATTAAAGTGCTCTGACCACGTTCTAAAGCTGCCACTCATTTGGCAACTCAAACTATTATAGGGTCTTTGTAAATCACTGATGGGAGGTGCTGGTATGTTTACTTAAAGATCACTAATATCTGGTGTCTAATTACATTTTATAACTTACACAAATAATTTTACAGAAGAAGCCAAACATCTATGGTACATAAAAACAACAAGATTGATAGATATTTAGGATGTCTATAAAGATACAATATAAAAATGCATACAGGCACTACGGTACTTCACTCCATACACTGCACTAGGAGCCATATGGGCACGTCCTATTTAGTTATCGTTCAGTAGACACAGAGCAGTTTAGTATCCTGTAGTTGAATACACTGACTGGGAGACAGAGTAAGCGCATCTCCTCTCAGGAGACAGAGTAAATGTATCTCCTCTCAGGAGACAGAGTAAGTGCATCTCCTCTCAGGTGACAGAGTAAGTGCATCTCCTCTCAGGAGACAGAGTAAGCACATCTCCTGTCAGGAGACAGAGTAAGTGCATCTCCTCTCAGGAGACAGAGTAAGTGCATCTCCTCTCAGGAGACAGAGTAAGTGCTTCTCCTCTCAGGAGACAAAGTAAGTGCATCTCCTCTCAGGAGACAGAGTAAGTGCATCTCCTCTCAGGAGACAGAGTAAGTGCATCTCCTCTCAGGAGACAGAGTAAGTGCATCTCCTCTCAGGTGTCAGCTCTGCTCGCCCGTTTCTATGTTAATTTGCTTCCTTGGACCATTGACCTATGACCTACCAATCAATATTGTATTTAAAAACAAGTAGTTACACTGTGTAAGACAAGTAATTGAAATATGTGTAACTGTACAGAAATGTAAATCTATGTATTAGAGTGCCAGACTGTTTGTTGAGAGAACTTGAGTAGAAACCACTCATCTATACATCCATGGATATGAAGTGGTTGTGATTACGTCAAGTCATTGTCGGCCATCTTGCGTTCCCCAAAACCATTGAGGTCTGAAGACAATTTAAGTGCAGTGATAATGACATTACATTTGGAATGAGAATACTTATATCACATCTGGCAGCAATTGAAACTAATGTTGGAGATATATGAGAAAATGTAATCATTGAATGTGGATACTACTGAAGGACACGTGACTTAGTTGAAGTAAGATGGCAGCACAATCACTATAAGTAACAGAATAGAAAACAATAGGGTCATGTCATGTTGACCTTTTAGCATTACGCTCCACATACATATATAATAGAAACCTACCTACTCCAACTTAAACAATTTGTTTAGATGAAACAGTATGATTGGTTGCTGATGTCTGGGCATGTGAGAGCCACTGAGTAGACATTACTGTTGTGGCTGACTGTGTAGGGATGTATGTGGATGGTGAGTTCAAAACAAGGTTTGTGTGTAGATCCAGGGATGTATGTGGATGGTGAGTTCAAAACAAGGTTTGCGTGTAGATCCAGGGATGTATGTGGATGGTGAGTTCAAAACAAGGTTTGTGTGTAGATCCAGGGATGTATGTGGATGGTGAGTTCAAAACAAGGTTTGTGTGTAGATCCAGGGGTGTATGTGGATGGTGAGTTCAAAACAAGGTTTGTGTGTAGATCCAGGGATGTATGTGGATGGTGAGTTCAAAACAAGGTTTGTGTGTAGATCCAGGGGTGTATGTGGATGGTGAGTTCAAAACAAGGTTTGTGTGTAGATCCAGGGATGTATGTGGATGGTGAGTTCAGAACAAGGTTTGTGTGTAGATCCAGGGGTGTATGTGGATGGTGAGTTCAAAACAAGGTTTGTGTGTAGATCCAGGGATGTATGTGGATGGTGTGTTCAGAACAAGGTTTGTGTGTAGATCCAGGGATGTATGTGGATGGTGTGTTCAGAACAAGGTTTGTGTAGATCCAGGGGTGTATGTGGATGGTGAGTTCAAAACAAGGTTTGTGTGTAGATCCAGGGGTGTATATGGATGGTGAGTTCAGAACAAGGTTTGTGTGTAGATCCAGGGGTGTATGTGGATGGTGAGTTCAGAACAAGGTTTGTGTGTAGATCCAGGGATGTATGTGGATGGTCAGTTCAGAACAAGGTTTGTGTGTAGATCCAGGGATGTATGTGGATGGTGAGTTCAGAACAAGGTTTGTGTGTAGATCTAGGGATGTATGTGGATGGTGTGTTCAGAACAAGGTTTGTGTGTAGATCCAGGGATGTATGTGGATGGTTTGTGTGTAGATCCAGGGATGTATGTGGATGGTGTGTTCAGAACAAGGTTTGTGTGTAGATCCAGGGGTGTATGTGGATGGTTTGTGTGTAGATCCAGGGGTGTATGTGGATGGTGAGTTCAGAACAAGGTTTGTGTGTAGATCCAGGGATGTATGTGGATGGTTTGTGTGTAGATCCAGGGGTGTATGTGGATGGTTTGTGTGTAGATCCAGGCCCACTTTGAGATGCTGCAGCAACAGTACATGGACAGTGTCAACCAGCGGGAGTCCCTGAAGGAACACAAGGCACTGACGGCCCTGAGACTACAGAGGGCGTCAATCCTCATTGAGGCGCTCTCCAACGAAAAGGTATGTCACTTCTGTGGGGTGACATTTCACATCTTTAACAAGATGCAACAAGATTTAAGAAGTAACAAGATTGCCACCTACAGAATCAACTCTAGATGGCAGGTGGACTAGGAAGCCCTTTGGCTTGCCGAGAGTCCAACCTATCTATCTAAGTATACCCTGCCCTTCTTAAGTATATGTTGATTTTATTTTTAAATATATTAACACAACTAGCATCTACACAATCAGCTGATAATCTGTTCCATTCATGTACTGTTCTTTGTGGAAATGATAATTTTCTAATATCTAGTCTACACTGCTTCTTTGCTAATGTAAATCCATGTCCTCTAGTCCTTCTCCCTCCCTTAACCGAGACAAAAGTATTTCTGTTAATATTTTCATACCCATTCAACATTTTAAACATTTCTATCTGATCTCCTCTCAGTCTCCTGTTTATAGTGTTGTTAAATCACATTCTTTTAGATGCATTTCATAACTAATATTCCTGAGTTTTGGTATCATTTTAGTTGCTCTCCTTTGTACCCTTTCTTGATTATGTACTGTGTTATACAGTGATGATGATGTATATATCAAATGTATGTAACACATACGAAGTACTTCACTTGTGAATCATCCAAGAGATAATTGAATGAGCTTGTCCTGTTTTTTGTTCTCCCTGTTATTTGTGCTCCTCTGTTATTTGAGCTTCTCTGTTATTTGTGCTCCCTGTTATTTGTGCTCCTCTGTTATTTGTGCTCCCAATTATTTGTGCTCCTCTGTTATTTGTGCTCCTCTGTTATTTGTGCTCCCTGTTATTTGAGCTCCTCTGTTATTTGTGCTCCCTGTTATTTGTGCTCCTCTGTTATTTGAGCTTCTCTGTTATTTGTGCTCCCTGTTATTTGTGCTCCTCTGTTATTTGTGCTCCTCTGTTATTTGTGCTCCTCTGTTGTTTGTGCTCCTCTGTTATTTGTGCTCCTCTGTTATTTGTGCTCCCTATTATTTGTGCTCCTCTGTTATTTGTGCTCCCTGTTACTTGTGCTCCTCTGTTATTTGTGCTCCTCTGTTATTTGTGCTCCTCTGTTATTTGTGCTCCTCTGTTATTTGTGCTCCTCTGTTATTTGTGCTCCCTTTTATTTGTGCTTCTCTGTTATTTGTGCTCCTCTGTTGTTTGTGCTCCTCTGTTATTTGTGCTCCCTGTAATTTGTGCTCCTCTGTTATTTGTGCTCCTCTGTTATTTGTGCTCCTCTGTTGTTTGTGCTCCTCTGTTATTTGTGCTCCTCTGTTATTTGTGCTCCTCTGTTGCTTGTGCTCCTCTGTTATTTGTGCTCCCTGTAATTTGTGCTCCTCTGTTATTTGTGCTCCTCTGTTGTTTGTGCTCCTCTGTTATTTGTGCTCCCTGTTATTTGTGCTCCTCTGTTATTTGTGCTCCTCTGTTATTTGTGCTCCCTGTTGTTTGTGCTCCCTGTTATTTGTGCTCCTCTGTTATTTGTGCTCCTCTGCCAGCTCCTTGTGGCAATAGGCAGACTACAGTGATACTGTTTCATGTTTATGCCACACACCAATTGATCAGACTCAAGGCTGTAAAGTATGTTTTGCCAAACGCATACAATGACCATCATGATTTGGTTCTAAAGTCCTGACTAGTTCAAAATGTTTGTTATTGATATACCTGAAGTCATGCTTGTATACAAAATAGTTACACATATTGCTTCATATATAGGATATTTTGCTTCAACTTAAAGTTATTTATTTAGAAAAAAATATTTTTGTGTTCCCTTAGAACATATGTACGAATATTTCTAGTTCAAATATGCAGACGCTGTCATCTAAACACTGCAACTTCCTACTTCAGGGGAGGTGGGAAGAGTCTGTTCGTCTGCTCGATTTCAAGTTGAAAGGCCTTGTGGGAAATACCCTCGTGTCTGCTGGCATGGTCGCCTATGTGGGGCCATTCACGTCAGGCTACCGCCAGGAACTGGCTGCTGATTGGCTCGCTCGCTGTCACGAAAAAGCCATTCCCATATCGGATGACTACGAGTTTGTGCGGAACCTTGTGGATGCTAATCAGGTATGTGTGTGTGTGTGTGTGTGCGTGAGTGTGTGTGTGTGTGTGTGTGTGTGAGTGCGTGTATGTGTGTGTGTGCGTGTGTGCGTGAGTGTGTGAGTGCATGCGTGCGTGCGTGCGTGCATGTGTATGCGTGCGTGTGTGAGTGTGTGTGTGTGCGTGCGTGTGTGTGTGTGTGCGTATGTGAGTGCATGCGTGTGTGTGTGCGTGAGTGCATGCGTGCGTGTGTGCGTGCCTGTGTATGTGTGTGTGTGTATGTGCGTGCGTGTGTGCGCATGTGTGTGTGTGCGTGAGTGTGTGTGTGTGTGTGTATGCAGGCATGCACCGATGCATGCAATAATGCATGTATGAGTGCAGTGGATCATGGACATTTGTGCGTGTGTGTGTGTGTGCATGTGCGTGTGCATGTGCGTGTGCGTGTGCGCACGCGTGTGCATGTGAATTGGCCAAGATAGTATATCTTGCTGTTAGTAACCTTACTCCTTTATCGTATTTGTTTAATTCATCATTTGTATAGTCGCTAATAACAGATGATTTCGTATGGTAAACCTCTCTTGGTAGTTTTAATTAATCATAAACAAAATATTTCAACTATACAGTGTACAAACAACATCATAGTAACATTATTGGAAACAAATGATTAAGTCATGTTTGATTTTGTACCATTCATAGTTACACTATTGTTACAATGTCATGTTGCTATGACAACTGTTGGTAGATACTGCGATGGAACAATGAGGGTCTCCCCAACGACTCCAACTCTACTCAGAATGCAATCGTTATGAAGAAGGCGCGGAAGTGGCCCCTCTTAATTGATCCTCAGTGCCAGGCATCGCAGTATGTGGGGGCAACTTCTAACTAGTTATAATCTGCAGTACTTTCAACTTGGTATACATAAAACGTGTTATATCACCCTCTGCCTGGCATCAAGAAACTTAACCAGAATCTGAAATGTTTGTAAAAGTCAAATACACAATGCAGTAGTTTTGTAGTTGACTGCAGATATTCAGAAGTATGTTTATAATGACCAAGATGAGAGAATGCCTGCCATTTACATTATCGAAACACGATAATCCTTGTTTGTGTGTTTTATTAATTTTATTGTAACTTGTAACTCACATTTATAATGAATATAATTTGCTCATAGAAATGTGGTTCCTGTATGTTACTATGTTTTAATTGTAATTGTATGACACAATGATGCAATGTGAACATATTTAGAAATATGGCCAATAACAGCATTTAGTTGCAGTCGTACATGTAGATCAATACAATAAATTATATCGTGTACATTGTATATACATTCTATAAATAGTATATATATATATATATAATATATATTATATATAATATATTATATATACACAATGATGGTTGCCTGATGTGAATTGCCTGGCAATAATTATAAATTATTATATAATATATAATTAAATAAATAATAATTAAATGACCTTGACCTTGACAGATGGATACAACAGATGGAAGGTCAACAGTTGAAATGTGTCAATGCATCCGACTCAAATTACCTGCACAGCATCGAGCGGGCCATCCGCATTGGGGAAGCTGTTCTCCTGCAGGTAGCGCCACCGTACCAGTTTGTCCTCTTTACACGATGTGTCATTTTCATGAGCGCCCAGAAGTCAAGAATGTGATTTTGTACAAAGGACAGCTGTCATTGAGCAAAGTTAATCAGTGGGACCACGGTAACTGTTACAAATAATTTGTGATGAAAAATAACTTGATGAGCCTGACAAATTTACAATGGGCTAGCAAGAATAAAGCTTGATTTCAAAGTATTAAATAAAGCTATACCTTAGTTTGTGTCCTACTGTCTTCCCTACCCTGAATGTTTACAGGAAGTGACGGAGGATTTGGATCCATCCCTCAAACCAATTCTTCTACAAAACACATTTGTGAAAGGAGGCCATACCCTCATTAAGATTGGTGACACAGAGATTGAGTACAACAGCAACTTCAGGTTTGTTAAATTCAACTATTCAATAAGTTCAAATACTGTGATTACTGCAGTGACAACTGACGGCCTCATGCAGTGACAAATGACGGCCTCATGCAGTGACAACTGACGGCCTCATGATGGCCTCATGCAGACGCTGATTGAATCAGGCATCCACAAAGGTCTGGGTTGGACCCAACCCAGTTCGTCATTTATACGCTGTCTTCAGAAAGCATCAGCTACAATGTCAGCTTTATGCACATGATGGCAAATTCTACATTGATGTGAGTGGAGCAGGGCTGGAGCAGGGCTGGAGCAGGGCTGGAGCAGGGCTGGAGCAGGACTGGAGCAGGGCTGGAGTAGGGCTGGAGCAGGGCTGGAGCAGGGCTGGAGCAGGGCTGGAGCAGGGCTGGAGCAGGGCTGGAGCAGGGCTAGAGCAGGGCTGGAGCAGGGCCGGAGAAGCTGCCGATGCAGTCTGTCTCTTCCGTTATAAGTATTCACGTATATTACAACACAGATATAACGAATCCACAGTTATACATTTCACGATGTAATGAATTTCTCTCCACCTGAAAATCGCTGTGTCGTTAGCAAATACTTCCTGGATGCCATCATGTGAGAGCATATTTCGCCAATGTCAGTGATTAGGTCAGTTAGATAACAATTTTTTTATTATAGTTGCTGTGTGGCTGAATATTTTGCAGACATGTGTGAGAGAATGTCATGGGTTCTTGTGACAGTTGTGTTCCTTCCCCCAGACTGTACCTGGCGACGTCCCTGAGCAACCCACACTACCTGCCCGCCATCTGTATCCAGGTGACACTCATCAACTTCACTGTCACATTCAGTGCCCTGCAGGAACAGCTGCTCTCCAGTGTTGTCAAACAGGTGGGCTACTGCTGCATGGTGTGTGCAGCATGCACACTACATTCCATATTTTTATATTTGTTGATATGTTATCTGTTGTGTTAGTAATTTTGTGGTTAGTAAAGTATGTACATATTCATAATTACACATACATGGTTTTCGCTACAACCTATTAAGAAAGACTACCTGTGTAGAGAGACCACATGTCTAGAGAGACCACCTGTCTAGAGAGACCACCTGTCTAGAGAGACTGGTTTTACTTTGCAGAAGGGACGGTCTCCCATGATAACTTTTATTGCTCGATGATTAGTTTATCTACACTAACAGCTAGCAGTGGTGAGTGATGTGTCCAGTGGTGAGTGATGTGTCCAGTGGTGAGTGATGTGTCCAGTGGTATGTGATGTGTCCAGTGGTGAGTGATGTGTCTAGTGGTGAGTGGTGTGTCCAGTGGTGAGTGATGTGTCCAGTGGTGAGTGATGTGTCCAGTGGTGTGTGATGTGTCCAGTGGTGAGTGATGTGTCCAGTGGTGAGTGATGTGTCCAGTGGTGTGTGATGTGTCCAGTGGTGAGTGATGTGTCCAGTGGTGAGTGATGTGTCCAGTGGTGAGTGATGTGTCCAGTGGTGAGTGATGTGTCCAGTGGTGAGTGGTGTGTCCAGTGGTGAGTGGTGTGTCCAGTGGTGAGTGGTGTGTCCAGTGGTGAGTGATGTGTCCAGTGGTGAGTGGTGTGTCCAGTGGTGAGTGATGTGTCCAGTGGTGAGTGATGTGTCCAGTGGTGAGTGATGTGTCCAGTGGTGAGTGGTGTGTCCAGTGGTGAGTGGTGTGTCCAGTGGTGAGTGATGTGTCCAGTGGTGAGTGGTGTGTCCAGTGGTGAGTGATGTGTCCAGTGGTGAGTGATGTGTCCAGTGGTGTGTGATGTGTCCAGTGGTGAGTGGTGTGTCCAGTGGTGAGTGATGTGTCCAGTGGTGAGTGATGTGTCCAGTGGTGAGTGATGTGTCCAGTGGTGAGTGGTGTGTCCAGTGGTGAGTGATGTGTCCAGTGGTGAGTGATGTGTCCAGTGGTGAGTGATGTGTCCAGTGGTGTCCAGTGGTCAAGTGAGGTGTTGTCTGTTGCAGGAGCAGCCTCAGTTGGAGCATGACCGGAGTCACCTGCTCCAGCTCATTGCCAATGACCAGATGGTGTTGAGAGACCTGGAGGACAAGTCTCTCAGTCTCCTGCAGAAGTCTCAAGGTAGAGTGAATGGGTTGTGACAGGACAGGCCCACAGTTTGTGTAACACAGAATAAATGGTGACAGGCTCGAGTCGCCCTTGTAGCACAGCACCACTGACAGTGTAGGCAATGTCAAACAAATCTGTCTTGATTTTATTTTAAAGGTGGCTGTGGATTCAGAAGAGTTGCAAGTGATCATATCACATTACCAACCATCGCAACCTTGAGTATTCACCAATTCCCTCGACCTTGTTTGTCCCAGGTCACATCCATGATGACCACGTCCTTGACCTTGTCTGTCCCAGGTCACATCCTTGATGACCATGTCCTTGACCTTGTTTGTCCCAGGTCACATCCATGATGACCACGTCCTTGACCTTGTCTGTCCCAGGTCACATCTTTGATGACCACGTCCTTGACCTTGTCTGTCCCAGGTCACATCCTTGATGACCATGTCCTTGACCTTGTTTGTCCCAGGTCACATCCTGGATGACCATGTCCTTAACCTTGTTTGTCCCAGGTCACATCCTTGATGACCACGTCCTTGACCTTGTTTGTCCCAGGTCACATCCATGATGACCACGTCCTTGACCTTGTCTGTCCCAGGTCACATCCTTGATGACCATGTCCTTGACCTTGTTTGTCCCAGGTGACATCCTGGATGAACATGTCCTTGACCTTGTCTGTCACAGGTCACATCCTTGATGACCATGTCCTTGACCTTGTTTGTCCCAGGTGACATCCTGGATGACCACGTCCTTGACCTTGTTTGTCCCAGGTCACAATCCTTGATGACCACGTCCTTGACCTTGTTTGTCCCAGGTCACATCCTTGATGACCACGTCCTTGACCTTGTTTGTCCCAGGTCACATCCTTGATGACCACGTCCTTGACCTTGTTTGTCCCAGGTCACATCTTGGATGACCACGTCCTGGTGGAGACCCTGCAGGCGAGCAAGGGCATGTCGGAGGAGATGCACGAGCGGGTGCAGAACTCACGACTCACAGAGCAAAAGCTGAGCGCAGCGAGAAAGAAATACCTTCCTGTAAGTTGTGAGAGGTAATGGTCAGTTTCCTTCAGTAGTGCGTCATTTGCATTTTCATCTTATAATCTCATAATCTTATCCTCCATCAAGTATTTGAACCAGCGTTTACATGTTTATATACTTGATTTTACCTGATACATGCATTACTATGTGATGTGATTAAAATATTGTTTTATTTTTATGCATCCTCCAAAGTGCAAGATGTTTATCCATTCCATGACTGGACAATAAAGTTATTATTATTATTATTAATTCTGTGTAGAACATCAGATGCATATATTGTAAAGGGAGCCAAGTTGGTGATAAATTATTTAAAATACTAGTGCAATATCCAGTCCTTAGGATTGTTCAGATAATTTAACTCTACAGACCTGTACAACCAAACACCATCTTGACTTCAATGATGATCATTCAACCAACCTGCAGTTAATGCATAGACTATTTATGTACAAATGAAGTACACATTTATACCGTCAGGCGGTCAATCAAATGAATCCGGAGTCAAATATTATGCTGCTGTGTTGAACCTTTGGCCACAACAACCTTAGGCAACTGTGCCCCACAACAACCTTAGACAACTGTGCCCCACAACAACCTTAGGCAACTGTGCCCCACAACAACCTTAGGCAACTGTGCCCCACAACAACCTTAGGCAACTGTGCCCCACAACAACCTTAGGCAACTGTGCCCCACAACAACCTTAGGCAACTGTGCCCCACAACAACCTTAGGCAACTGTGCCTAACAACAACCTTAGGCAACTGTGCCCAACAACAACCTTAGGCAACTGTGCCCCACAACAACCTTAGGCAACTGTGCCCAACAACAACCTTAGGCAACTGTGCCCAACAACAACCTTAGGCAACTGTGCCCCACAACAACCAGGGTTGCACTGTAAAATAAGTAACCGATAATTTCGTGTGATTCCGTTATTCGAGCAATGCTTTTGTGTTGGTTTATAAAGAAATGTTATCTTGTAAGCAAAAAATTATGTGTTTAGGTTTTGTCCATGGTATTGTTTGAATTATTTTATTTTGGAACATTCCCTATTAACCTTTCCCATCTGTCAAATAAATCCAAACATAAAATGTGGTTTAATACCATGTAGTTTGTTTTAATTAGGGTCAGTGACATTGTATCTTCTATTGTACAACAAATGCTCTCAAGTTCATGCGAAGTATGTGATTGTGCAGGTGGCCACCAGGGGCGCTGTGCTGTACTTTGTGCTGGCTGACCTTGCCACCGTGGAGGTCATGTACCAGTTCTCACTCACCTGGTTCTACGAGATGTTCAGCTCATGCATCGACCTCAACCAGAGCCCACACTCGAAGGTGTCGAGTCGCCACTCTAGCTTCAGCCACAGCAGCAGTCTGCGCCCTCCTGGCGGCCTCAAGGCCAATGAGGCGACTCAAGGCGATGACCTCACGGCTCAACTCGACAAGATGATCAGTCGACTGACAACGAGCGTCTACAAGATCGCGTCAGTCGCTCTGTTTGCTCATCATCAGCTCATGTTCTCATTCATGCTGTGCACGAGCATCATGCGATCGAACGCATACGCCACCACCTCACAGGATCCAGTAGATGGCGCTACTGGTAATGATACGATCTCGCAGCTCGAGTGGCACTTGTTTCTGCAGGGTCACATCATGGCTGGCATGCTCGACGATGACACATGCAAGCAACATGACGGTAGGTGCAGCATGAAAGAATGGCCGGCATCATGTCGTTGGGGATGGCCGGCATCATGTCGTTGGGGATGGGAGAGTGGGTGGCATCGTGCAGTTAGGGGATGGCTGGCATCGTACCATTGGGGATGGGTGGCATCGTACCATTGGTGGATGGATGGCATCATGCCATTGGGAGATGGGTGGCATGCCACAGGGCACCCAAGTCTCAGTTGACCCCATATAATTTTTATGTCATTTTGCCATTTTCATTCATGATACGGTCCTCCACTAATCAAATTAGCTCTGTATTATTTCGCATATGGGTAATTGGCACAGCAGAAACCTCTGGTGTAAGTTTGTTTCACCCAACAAAGACTCGTCTAGAAGGAGGGAAATATTTTGTAGATAAATTGTTTGCATATTGCAGTAATTTTGATTATGTTTATAGACAATGGGGTGTGGACCAGTTGTATATTGTCTTGCTAAGTACCATTCAAAACAGACCATAAATGAGGACCACTTGCTTGCCTTATGGTGGACTGTATAGCAGGGCATTGTGGGAAGTGTGACATGATTTGATGGGAAGTGTGACATGATTTGTTCGGAAGTGTGACATGGTTTGATGGGAAGTGTGACATAATTTGATGAGAAGTGTGACATGGCATTGTGGTAAGGGAAATGCAGCATTCTGGGAAAAGTGACAATATGAAAAGGATTGTGTGGAAGTGCCACTCCTTCAAAAAAATCTACTGAATTATCAGTGCTACACTTTGATTGTAATGTACCTGTGACATTGTAATGTACCTGTGACATTGTAATGTATATGTGACATTGTAATGTTCCTGTGACATTGTAATGTACCTGTGACATTGTAATGTTCCTGTGACATTGTAATATACCTGTGACATTGTAGTGTTCCTGTGACATTATAATATACCTGTGACATTGTAATGTTCCTGTGACATTGTAATGTACCTGTGACATTGTAATGTTCCTCTGACATTGTAATGTACCTCTGACATTGTAATGTACATGTGACATTGTAATGTACCTGTGACATTGTAATGTTCTCTGACATTGTAATGTACCCGTGACATTGTAATGTACATGTGTCATTGTAATGTTCCTGTGACATTGTAATGTACATGTGACATTGTAATGTACCTCTGACATTGTAATGTACATGTGACACTGTAATGTACCTCTGACATTGTAATGTTCCTGTGACATTGTAATGTTCCTGTGACATTGTAATATACCTGTGACATTGTAATGTTCCTGTGACATTGTAATATACCTCTGACATTGTAATGTTCCTGTTTTCAGGTCTGTCACATGACCAACACATCGAGTGTCAAGACAAAGACATTGCCCCACCGACACGACCTGCATGGATTAGTGACATAATGTGGCGTCAATGTCAGAATCTCGAGGCCAAATTTGACAGCTTTAATCATCTATGTCCGAGCATTGTCAACTGTCCAAACCAGTGGACAACACTTGCCCAGGCACCTGACCCCTACCACCTGATGGTGACCACATACAACCCAACTCAGGAAGAAGGTATACAAACTATCTTGGACCTCCTGGTAGTGTGGACTAAGGTGATATAAGCAGACAAAGGCTCTATTTAGATATTACTTATATATTACGTATATACACTGTTGATCTAATTGTTGGTTGGTTTGTAAAAGAGTCTTGTTTTGTTACCCAGGAACACATTTTGTAGATTATAAAAGAGGAAAATCAGGTCTGTTAGACATTAGCTAGTACTGATATTTAACAGAATATGGGAATAAAGTATGGTTCTTTTATTAACAGAAATTTGTAACATATATGAATTAGACATTTTATATGAACAAAGTGGGAATTGTTTTGAATTTGTCAAAATAGTGAGGTTCTGAGTTGATGAATTTGTTTATAAATAAACTTTGAGATAATCCCTCAGCCCTCTTCCCTTCCTTCCTCAGGTGGCTCCCAGTATGCGGTGGTGTTCCCGTGGCACCAACTCAGCAGCATCCAGAGACTCATCCTGGTTCACATCCTGTGTCCATCGACACTGACCGCTGCCATCAGACACTTCGTCTTTGACCACATGGGTGCCACCTTCCTGTCCAGTGGGACGGCCGACCTCCAGGAGATGTACGAGGGGTCGTCCGCCAAGACGCCCTTCATCTTTATACTCTCTCCTGGTCAGTGAACATTAGAGACTGGTCAACTTTATACTCTCTCCTGGTCAGTGAACATTAGAGACTGGTCAACTTTATACTCTCTCCTGGTCAGTGAACATTAGAGACTCGTCAACTTTATACTCTCTCCTGGTCAGTGAACATTAGAGACTCGTCAACTTTATACTCTCTCCTGGTCAGTGAACATTAGAGACTGGTCAACTTTATACTCTCTCCAGGTCAGTGAACATTAGAGACTGGTCAACTATATACTCTCTCCTGGTCAGTGAAGATTAGAGACTGGTCATCTTTATACTCTCTCCTGGTCAGTAAAAATTAGAGACTGGTCATCTTTATGCTCTCACCTGGTCAGAGAAGATTAGAGACTGGTCAACTTTATACTCTCTCCTGGTCAGTGAAGATTAGAGACTGGTCAACTTTATACTCTCTCCTGGTCAGTGAAGGTTAGAGACTGCTCAGACTGGTCATCTTTGTTCTCTCTCCCGGTCAATGTAGCTCATAAATTCAAACTAAAAAAATAGAATTTAGCATTGGTCCAAATCACCACCAGTTTGGTAGTGTGTGGTGTGGAACTTGCAGTGTTTGTGATAACACTGGATGTCAGCACCAGTGGGCTTTTACATATTTCACTCACCACTGAAAATCTATTACTGACAATCTTGGTATTAGGGTGACCATAGCAGTGAAGTTCCACTGTATTTAATTTACATGGTGTAGTTTGATATGATATGCAGTATGTCAGTAGAATTTGTGTATCCCCAAATCTGAAATGTCTTGCAAAAGTTTATTTTCCATTGTTGAGCTGGGCAGACATTTAATATGTGGACGTCAACTGAGAAAGGTTGTTATGGGTGAAGTAGTTGCAAATGTTATTGCAAAACAAAGCTTTTGCTGCTGCTACTATTTCATGTGCCACCGTCTTGCCACAGGCTCCGATCCTGCGGCCCAGCTGCTGCGCTTCGCGAAGGAGCTACGAGGAAGCACCCTGCACCTCGACATCATCTCCCTGGGGCGGGGCCAGGGACCCCGGGCGGAGGAACTCATTCTGAAGGCCCAGATCCTCAAGGGTCGCTGGATCTTCCTACAGAACTGTCACCTGGCGGCCTCCTGGATGCCTCGACTCCAGGCCATAGTGGACAGGTTAGTTGTCAGCACGGCTCTTTGTGGTGACGCATTCACAGTATATGTTCCTTGTTTGTTGTCAGCAGGGATCTTTGTGGTGACACATTCAGAGTATCTGTTCCTTGTTTGTTGTCAGCAGGGATCTTTGTGGTGACACATTCACAGTATCTGTTCCTTGTTTGTTGTCAGCAGGGATCTTTGTGGTGACACATTCAGAGTATCTGTTCCTTGTTTGTTGTCAGCAGGGATCTTTGTGGTGACACATTCAGAGTATCTGTTCCTTGTTTGTTGTCAGCAGGGATCTTTGTGGTGACACATTCAGAGTATCTGTTCCTTGTTTGTTGTCAGCAGGGATCTTTGTGGTGACACATTCACAGTATCTGTTCCTTGTTTGTTGTCAGCAGGGATCTTTGTGGTGACACATTCAGAGTATCTGTTCCTTGTTTGTTGTCAGCAGGGATCTTTGTGGTGACACATTCACAGTATCTGTTCCTTGTTTGTTGTCAGCAGGGATCTTTGTGGTGACACATTCAGAGTATCTGTTCCTTGTTTGTTGTCAGCAGGGATCTTTGTGGTGACACATTCAGAGTATCTGTTCCTTGTTTGTTGTCAGCAGGGATCTTTGTGGTGACACATTCAGAGTATCTGTTCCTTGTTTGTTGTCAGCAGGGATCTTTGTGGTGACACATTCACAGTATCTGTTCCTTGTTTGTTGTCAGCAGGGATCTTTGTGGTGACACATTCACAGTATCTGTTCCTTGTTTGTTGTCAGCAGGGATCTTTGTGGTGACACATTCACAGTATCTGTTCCTTGTTTGTTGTCAGCAGGGATCTTTATGGTGACACATTCAGAGTATCTGTTCCTTGTTTGTTGTCAGCAGGGATCTTTGTGGTGACACATTCAGAGTATCTGTTCCTTGTTTGTTGTCAGCAGGGATCTTTGTGGTGACACATTCACAGTATCTGTTCCTTGTTTGTTGTCAGCAGGGATCTTTGTGGTGACACATTCAGAGTATCTGTTCCTTGTTTGTTGTCAGCAGGGATCTTTGTGGTGACACATTCAGAGTATCTGTTCCTTGTTTGTTGTCAGCAGGGATCTTTGTGGTGACACATTCAGAGTATCTGTTCCTTGTTTGTTGTCAGCAGGGATCTTTGTGGTGACACATTCAGAGTATCTGTTCCTTGTTTGTTGTCAGCAGGGATCTTTGTGGTGACACATTCAGAGTATCTGTTCCTTGTTTGTTGTCAGCAGGGATCTTTGTGGTGACACATTCAGAGTATCTGTTCCTTGTTTGTTGTCAGCAGGGATCTTTGTGGAGACACATTCAGAGTATCTGTTCCTTGTTTGTTGTCAGCAGGGATCTTTGTGGTGACACATTCACAGTATCTGTTCCTTGTTTGTTGTCAGCAGGGATCTTTGTGGTGACACATTCACAGTATCTGTTCCTTGTTTGTTGTCAGCAGGGATCTTTGTGGTGACACATTCACAGTATCTGTTCCTTGTTTGTTGTCAGCAGGGATCTTTGTGGTGACACATTCACAGTATCTGTTCCTTGTTTGTTGTCAGCAGGGATCTTTGTGGAGACACATTCACAGTATCTGTTCCTTGTTTGTTGTCAGCAGGGATCTTTGTGGTGACACATTCAGAGTATCTGTTCCTTGTTTGTTGTCAGCAGGGATCTTTGTGGTGACACATTCACAGTATCTGTTCCTTGTTTGTTGTCAGCAGGGATCTTTGTGGAGACACATTCAGAGTATCTGTTCCTTGTTTGTTGTCAGCAGGGATCTTTGTGGTGACACATTCATAGTATCTGTTCCTTGTTTGTTGTCAGCAGGGATCTTTGTGGTGACACATTCACATTATATGTTCCTTGTTTGTTGTCAGCAGGGATATTTGTGGTGACACATTCAGAGTATCTGTTCCTTGTTTGTTGTCAGCAGGGATCTTTGTGGTGACACATTCACAGTATCTGTTCCTTGTTTGTTGTCAGCAGGGATCTTTGTGGTGACACATTCACAGTATCTGTTCCTTGTTTCTAGTCATCAATGTAATGTTCCAAAGACTAGAACAAACTAGACTGCCCGGTACCTACCAAATTGTTATCTTTTGACTGATTTAAACACGTTCTTTTTCAGCTAGTGAATCCAAAGTGGTATTTACCTCAACATGGTTATCTTGTAAGATATTACTGCTACCTTCCACGTTGACCTCTCTGAGATGGTGTCCAACTGAGCAGGCTTGCTGGGAAGTAAGGTGTATTGAACAGACTTATCTTTTTCTGTTTTAGACGACTGTGTTTATGAAACTGTCAATGTCTGTTTCAGCTTCAACAAGCCGGACTCAGACGTGGACCCTCAGTTCCGCCTGTGGCTGAGCTCTAAGCCTGACCCGTCCTTCCCCGTGTCTATTCTACAAATGGGACTCAAGGTAGGAGCACCTGTGTCCAGCCGTATCTCATCTAACATTATGAGTGAGTGAGTGAGTGATTTTTTGGTAAAACAATATAATACATGCAAATAAAAAAATGTATTCGATGCATAAGCAACCAACAAAAGAAGCATACAAGTGTATATATATATATATATATAATATTTACCGAGGATAAACACATTAAAGCACACAATAGCACATTAGTTTCCAATGTGGTCCTCCATTGTCCCTTTATCTCCATTTTAATGGCCGCTGACAATGTAAAACCATTTCTTTTAACATTACATCCTACCAAAACCACCTTTATGACAAAAACAAAGTGAAGTGTTTTAAAGTGAGAATAGTATATAGTAATGGTTGATCTGGCAGATGTATGTTAATCTCGTAATGTAAATTACATTCCAACCCTGATTATTCCAGTTTTGAATCTGCCTGTGCTGAAATTTCATATTCTTCTTTCTCTGCAGTTTATTTTTTAAACCAAGCAAATTTCTTTGGTGTCTTTCAGGATCTGTTGGGAACTTTGGCAATTCATAATTCAGAACCTTACATTCTTGGTGATTTTAGGTAACATTGGGATATACCTTCTTCAACTGTTACTATGTTTTTTTTAATATATATAGATAGAATATGATAGAAAAAGCAATGACTTGTTTCAGAGATATGTTGTCTAAAGTTGAAGTTATGATCAAACGTCATGCCTAGATTCCATACAGAGGTAGCTGGTGTGAAGTTTTTTAACTCAGGATACAGTTGTACTATACATGTTGTAACAACACCATCTAGTTTTCTGTGCTGCATTGGAGCAGTTGGTGACTCATAGGCAAATGATGTTTCCCAACTGTGCTATTTATTTTATTTTAATCATGTGATTCCTAGTATTTGTTTTGTATTCAGTTACAACTACACAGTAGTAAACACGAGAAGAGAATACTTTGTGACTTTAATGACATTTAGTGTAACACTATACAAGTCAATATATTATAAAAGTGAAATAAATCATCACAATATATTATGATCATGACTTACGAGCAAGACAGATTACTCTATAACAGAACTGTTTTTATCAAATGCACCTCCCATATTTGAATCAATATGAATTTAGCTCAAATAATAATACAATGCTTTTTATATAGTAAAAAAGTCCAACAGCTTATATGTAATTGTAAGCATTATCTATTTCTTTGTTGAGGACATTACAAATAAAATACAGGATTATTTTTTTGGAATTTCTAGAGTAGAACTGGTGATGCTTTATAATGACCCTTTCACTGCTTGTGATGATGTGCAGAGTAATTAAAATATAATATATAGTCCAATATTTTATTTAAACTATTTAAAAATTTATATTAAATAAAATAGCAACGTAACATGCAAAAGATACAAAGCCTTGCATACAATAGTTAACTATTAAAACATTAAGCACTACCCCTCGGGGGGCAGTCACACTGTGGCCTCAGTCCAGCTGAGTAGGCAGGCTCAATAAATAATGTCCATTATGGTTTGCCGGCACCAAATCTAGAATGATTGTCTTGTTTATTAAATATAATTCATATTTTATCTAACATCTAAGACTAGATAAATACACCACATTGCCTCTGTGACATTCTAAAAGCACAATACAGGTTTCTGCGATGATGTGTATACATAATAATAATACATGCAATAATAATCTATAATGCTGAAACGTAACATGGCAAGATATATGTATACTGGAAAGATATCCTGGTGCGTAAATAAGAACATGTATGATGTATCATGCACAGTGCATTGAGATAAAAACAATAGTGCAGGGCCTGTAGTGCAGGGCCTGTAGTGCAGGGCCTGTAGTGCAGGTTGTCGCTAGCATATTCTCACTCTACAGGTATAACCACAAGATGTACAAGGAAACTGTTTGTGTGTCAACATTGTGCAGAAATTACACTGCATACATGCGAACTTCTGCGAACTGGTGGCCACCCACAATGACCACTAGGTGGCCGCCAGTGGCAGCAAGGCCCCTCGCTTGCAAGTCTGTGGGAGTTGTGTGTAGCCCAAAGCTGAGGACACACCGGGAGAACATGCCCTGGGGGGAGAACTTGAGGACGCGTCTGGAGCCTGTGTCAGAGATATAGAGGCAGTTCCAGTTGTCCACAGCAATGCTGTGTGGACACTGTAGAGGACCACAGGTCTCGCGGCGGGGGTTAAAGGACAGTAACACGTAACCATCCTGGTCCAGCACGTACACCTTGCCTGAGCCACCGTCAAGGACGGCAATGTCACGCTGGGTCGTCATGGTGACGTCACATAGGCTCTTGAAAGTGAGGCTCCGTCGGAACATGCTATGGTAGTGGCGGCGTTTGATCTTTCGGTAAATGGTCATTGAAGCACGGAAGATGGTGAACTGTTTCGGTTGACAGACGATGAAACCAAACTTGTACATGCTGACTGTGACGACAGACTCGAGACGCATGCTGTTCTGTGGCGTGCCGTCGTGGCTGTAGACCTCAATGCCCTGGTGTGTGCCAACCACGATCTTCTCCGAGCCAACGAAACATATGGAAGAAGCGCCAGGCACAGTGAACATGCAGATGTGTTCTCCCGTGCTACTGAACAGTTGCACAGTCATGTAGACACCGTCCAGGACAGCAATCTCTCCGTCCTCAGACACAGCCACCTTGGTTGGCTTCTTGAAAGCATTCACAGTCATTGGAGTGTCGCTGTAGCAGCCCATCTTACGTGTACACTTGAGTGCTTCTAATGCAGAGGTCGAGTGGTGGAAACTCCGCCGTGTGGGTTTTGTGGGGTTCCTTCTGCGGAACGGCATCGACGCCGAGAGGAAGTTCCTGCGTATGGGGGACACCACTGCTGCCTGGCCGTCCATATGCCGGGCAGGCTGTATGGGCCGGGCAGGTCTTGTGGGCCGGGCAGGTCGTGTGGGGTCGGCAGGTCTTGTGGGGTTGGCAGGTCGTGTGGGCTGGGCAGGCTGTGTGGGTGGCAAAGGATGTCTTGTATGTGGTTTAGGGACTGGTTCTGTGGGTTGCACAAAGTGGGGACAGGAGGGGGAGTGCGGGAGATTGGTGTCCACTGACACATCACTGCTGTAGTCAGGGTTAAACGCGGGCGGTCGGTCCACACATTGACACGGCACTGGTGACACAGGCACACACTGCCCCTTGGGTGACCGACAGGGTGACCGCTGCTGGCAGCTCTCTGGGGAGCTCCCCAGTTCTGAACTGAACAGCGCAAACACCACCCTGGGTGCACCGACACTGCTGCCATCTGGTGATGCGACATTACATATGGGTGAGCTACACTGTGGGGAGACTGGTTCACTCGCTGGAGAGACTGGCTTACTCCCTGGTGAGACTGGCTTACTCCCTGGTGAGACTGGTGCATTGTTCCTTCGTTGTGCCTGCAGTATCTCTATGAGACTGATGAGAGAGAAGTTGTTGGGCAGTCCTGCGGAGCCGTCAGTGTGGAGCGGCGTCTCCTGGCGACACACGGGACACGTGAAAGATGTAGGGACAGTCCCCGAGTCACCAGATGCACACGACTCAATGCACGGAGCACAGAATGTGTGTGAACAAGTGAGAAGTTTTGGAAGCCGCACCCTCACTGTGTAGTGGTTGTAGCAGATTCCACACACAAGGAGCTCTTCCTTCAACTGGCTGGACAGCTGGGTCGTTCTGGACGTCATGGCTGTGCTCCACTGATTATGGCGATGGTCAAGAGTCTGGACACACACTAGACGTGTGTCCTCACCACTGTCAAGTCACTGTCTCTGTTGTGATTCTGGACACTGGTCATAGCAGACTGGAGTTGCTTGGTCAACTTCTCTGGCCGCTGGTGTTGCTGTACATGGTTGACCAAGGCCAGGTGTGGTTGGTCATTTGTTCTTATCTTTCAGCAGCTGTTGAAGTAAGGTCCAGGGTCCAGTTCCTGTCAAACAAGATGATTATATTACACCAACAGTTAACATATAATATGCTGTATATATATATTATATATATATATTATATATATATATATATAAGATATATATCTTATTGATACAGATCAATATAGTCCTCTATAAAAGTACGCCATTGCAGGTTCTGTCAAAACAGTACCATATTGATGGGCAGAAACTATATTTTCACTGGCTCTAAATACTGTTTCCTACATTAACAAAGCAACTATGAAGTACAGCAGAACTGATCATAATTACATAATGTTGTATCACCACCACGTACACTGTTGTATTACGACGTATCCCATTCAAATTCTGCAGTGAAAAATTAAGCTTACTATTGCTATGTATGAAGCTATTCTAATATTATATATAATCAGCATGTAACCAAGTTGTACAAATATTAAATAGTGTATCATGCATTATGATAGATACACTGTATATTGGAAATTAAATAAAAGTTATGTCAAATGTGTAGCCTGCCTACAAGGCCCAGCCCAACATCCAATCAGTGTTTATATCGTCGTCCCTTCACAGATACTGTTGTCAGCTACCAAGACAAACGTTACTGTCCAGATCAGAGAATGATTTTCGCAAACGAAATTCGCAAAACATTACATCGTCAAAAACCTGCGATATATTGTCTCGCTTTCTGTACAACTTATTTCACGCTGCCTTCGGAGGAACGCGGAAATACGAGGCGTCGAATGCCAGCGGAACCATGTGCAACTTTGTTCCCAATTGTTGCAGCCTTCACTGCTTCAGTGTCGTAAACATTTATGATTTATTTAGTTGTCGATATATGCGCGAAATAATTACGGAAACCAAGAAACAAGACTATAAACTTGTGTATATCTCAAAGAGGCACGTGTGAGATGTTTATGTCGATTGACCTATGACATTACCCACGATGCATTGCGGCAGCGAAACCCTGAACTTGCTTATCTGTAGCTATTTTGATATCCTAATATTATGAATAATGACACCATTAATGATCTAACCGATTACGTGTATAACAGTTTTTGGATCCCCGTACCAATCATGTCGGGAACTCTTTTAGAGTACAGCGATTGGTTGCATATTTACCTTTTGTATCAAGCTGACGTACCAAGGCGTACACCAGTCCAGGATGACCTGCCTCGGCTTTGTTTGGGCAAGTTTGGCTTCGTGTAGGTCCGGTACACAGCTTGCCTTGGTCGGAAGTTTCGTTGAAGTCGAGTATCCCGTACTTTGAACGGCTTCCTAAGTTGTATAATTCACTGACAGCAGTCCAGACTGCCAAGTTCCTGCGCTTTAAGCATAACCACAATGAATCACCGATTCCAGTTTCGTTACCAGGTCAGAGGTCGATGACATCACTTGTCTACAAAGCATTTTAGCAGGTAGCGTCGATTACCCATACTCCGTGAGGTGGCAGCACTTTTAAGAACGTCTCGGCGTAGCTCGGCTGCCGGCCGACAGTCGGTTAAGCGAGACTAATCACACGGATAACGTTCAAAAGACTATCTTTTAACTATTTCCATGTTCATAAAAAGAATTGCTCAGTGGTTTTAGCTAAGCAACTACACTGGTTCATAAGATAGCAGGTTGGGATGGGAGTGTCTCCACTCAAAGATACCGGGAAACTCATTACAAACCCCAAAGAACAAGCCCAGCTTCTCAACAACCAGTTTTGTTCTGTGTTCAGTCCCAGAGATACTGTTACTGCTGAGGAGTTTCAACTATGTTGCCCCCCTCCCAACCAGATCTTCCTGAGTACACAGACTGCAAAAACATCAACATTACTGAAGAAGGAGTGAAGAAACTGCTCCTAAACTTAGACCCTAACAAAGCATGTGGTCCTGATGGGATCACACCAAGGCTCCTGAAGATAGTTGCAGAAGAAGTCACACCAGCCCTTACCTTGCTCTTCTGAAACTCCTACCAGACTGGAACATTGCCACACGACTGGAAATTAGCTCATATTATGCCTGTCTTCAAGAAGGGAGAACGATACAAGGCAGAAAACTACCGCCCCATTTCACTCACATGCATAGCCTGCAAGGTGATGGAGCACATCATCGCCAGTAACATCATGTCACACCTTGAGAAGAACAACATTCTCTGCCCAGAGCAACATGGCTTCCGTTGCGGACGGTCCTGTGAGACCCAACTTCTGGGGTATGTGGATGAAATAAGCGAAGAGCTGGAAAGGGGAAACCAGGAGGACACCATTGTCCTTGACTTTGAAAAAGCATTCGACAAAGTGAGCCATACCCTTCTAGTTCACAAGCTACGTCGGTATGGAATCGGAGGTCGACTCAATGCATGGATTGACAGCTTTCTCGAGAACAGACAACAGGCTGTAGTGGTTGGGGGAGAGAGATCAAACTTTATGCCTGTGGACTCAGGAGTCCCCCAGGGATCAGTCGTTGGCCCGTGTCTCTTCCTTCTGTACATCAATGACCTACCCATAGAAATTGAATCAAAAATCCGTCTGTTTGCTGATGACACCCTGTGCAGTAACATCATTAAACACAAAGAGGACCAGAAAAAGCTGCAAAAAGATCTTGATTCCCTCACCATATGGGAGAAACAGTGGTCCATGAGCTTCCATCCACAGAAATGCTACACGTTGAGTGCCACACGAAAGTAAAAGAAAATTGTACCGTCATACCAACTACACGGACACAACCTGCAAAACGTCAGCACAGCAAAATACCTTGGCATCAACATACAGGACAACCTGAATTGGGGACCCCACATAGACACCATCACCAATAAAGCAAACAAGACACTTGGCTTCCTCAGAAGAAACCTAAAAATCGGAAACAAGAAAACCAAAGAAACAGCATATAAAGCCTTTGTCCACCCAATCCTGGAGTACTCAGCCACTGTCTGGGACCCACACACTGCAAACGACATAAAAACGATAGAAAAAGTTCAACGCCGAGCAGCAAGATGGGTTACAAATAGACACCACCAGACCTCATGTGTCAACTCCATCATCGACTCTCTTGCTTGGCCTACACTCCAACAACGCCGTAAAAAAGCTCGACTTGAAATGTTTTTCAAATTTCACCACCGCCTCGTCACCATTGATTCTGAATACCTACCACAGCCAACAGAAAACAGATCGAGCCACAGAAAGAACAACACACACAGCTACAACATCCCCTACTGCAGGACACAGTACAGACAGATGTCATTCTTCCCCCGGACCATACCTGAATGGAACAGCCTGCCCCAGGAAATAGTGGCAGCCAAGTCCCTGGACTGTTTCAAGTCTAGGCTTGCTGCCCACTTGTAACCACGACAGACCACCCCCTCCCCCTCCCCTTCCCTTCCCCTTTGTTTCTTATGTCTACTACCCCTCTCTACTATGCCACACACCCTTTCACTACATTTCAGAAGTGTCTACTGCAACCTCCACAAATCAGCATAATCGTCACAACATTGATGTTGGCTGATCAATAGAAGAAGAAGAAGAAGAAGGTTGACATTTGAGTTATTTAATTAATTTACTGTAATTTACTTTGTGTAGGGACTGAGTGTAGTATGAATGTTTTTTCAATGCAGACAGACCATAATATGTACATACATGTAAATATATATTAGAAAAAAGTCAATAGATAAAAACAAATAAGAAATAAACAAAATATATAAAATAAAATGTAACACAACGTGTTACATAAAAACAAATATATAAGCAATAAATAAAACATAAAATGTAACACAAGGTTAATTTTAGACAGACATTAAATAAATAAATAATAATTAATAAATTAATAAAAAAAATAGATAGTTAATTATATGTACATATAAAATATATAATTATTTATAATACACACATGTATGTGAAAATTTGTTTTAACCATACAATTGCATAGTGCAATATGCATAGGGCCTACAGCAGACTTGTAAAATGTACGTTATAAAATTATTTACTGACAAAAAGTGGATTATCAGTTGTTTTGAAGACGACACAGCATAACCTACAGTAAAGTGTTTATGAAATGGATGAATGCGTTCGTTTATTATAAGATTTATCATGGTTTATAACAAACATTAAACTTGCACTACAATGTGATGGCAAGTTGTGTAAAATTCTAAAACTGTTTTTTATGCAACTAAAACTCTTCCTTTATGCAACTAATACAACCGTAACATAAATAATACCATTACCACTCAAAATATGTATTTGTACTCCAAAGACTTGAGGTGTACATAATGCTACAGTACAAGTAGAATTAAGAAGTTTTAATTGTTGAGTTTTTGTCTGGCAATGTCATCATCATCATCAGTAAGGTATTATTGTTAATAATATGACCCAGATATTTATATTTAACAGTGTGAGATAACTGACAATTATTATAGAATGAATATTTTTCAAGTCCTGATCTGTTTTGTCATTAACAATACGTTATGAATTGCTGGCATTATATGTTATGTTAGACTTTCACCATAATCAGAACAACAGTCAGTTAGAAAAGGTATGTCTTATATATGATGCAGTATCCAGTCCTCAGGACTGCTCAAAGCTTCACTTCCCATTCAATCAGACACCATTTCAACTTCTCTGTGTCACAGCATCCAGCCACGCTGCAATTAATGTGTGAAGACTGCTCATACATACAAATATCCACTACTGTCTGTAGCCAAGTACTCATGCAGTGAGTGAACTGGAGCAATGTGGAGTGAAAACAGTTGCCCACATTTTAATACAGTAGCACAGGATTAAAACCTGACTTCTCTTACTCGAGAGTCTAAAGCTCTTCCACAGAACCACTGAGCCACGGTTAGTTTCTCAATTAACCCAGACACACTAAGTGAACAAATACAGACGTCATCTGCATACATCAAATGATTCATAATGGTGCCTACATAGAGACATCAAATGATTCATAATGGTGCCTACATAGAGACATCAAATGATTCATAATGGGGCCTACATAGAGACATCAAATGATTCATAATGGTGCCTACATAGAGACATCAAATGATTCATAATGGTGCCTACATAGAGACATCAAATGATTCATAATGGGGCCTACATAGAGACATCAAATGATTCATAATGGTGCCTACATAGAGACATCCAAGTTGTAAGTTACAGGGTCACATGGTTTTTAGGTTTTGACATTGACTCATTTAAACTGTGCTTTGTCATCAGATCATAAATGAAAACTGGTACATGATATTGGAGTATCTCTTAAACATACAAAGTCACCATAATAGCAAGATCACATATTTCCAATCCTGAAAGTTTGCCCAGTCAAACAGTTGTGCTTATTCCTTGTGACCTGCACCCAATCACTCCTACAGCCAGTTGTTGTGTTGTCCCAGATGACAGTGGAGCCACCCCAGGGTCTCAAGGCAAACCTGCTCCGGTCTTTTGGGGGTGGGGGCTCTGGAGCAGTCACCCAGAAGTTGTACGAGGAGTCGTGTGTGGACCACCCAGAATGGCGCACATTGCTCTTTGGGCTGTGTTTCTTCAACGCGGTCATCCACGAAAGGAAGAAGTACGGGCGACTCGGCTGGAACATACCGTACGAGTTCAGTGACTCTGATCTTGAGGTGGGCAGTGGCATGTTGTCATGTTGACAGCAGTTGTGTTTACTGTTTGTGTTGTTGCTGTAAGTTACGTTTGTAGCACTTGTATGCTTGGTGTGTGATGCATGTTATGCGATGTCTTGTGTCTCTTGTGTTAGTTAAGGCAGCTAGCTATGAGGCTCACTGATACTTATGATGCAGGTTTTAGTGATAAGTATGAGCTGCATTTGTTAATGCAGCACATTTCATATTTTTTAATGTTATACATTTGGACAGGTATTGCTGTTGTATTGCTGTTGTATTGCTGTTGTATTGCTGTTGTATTGCCCAAAGTTTACATCAGTATTAGTGACTTGTAGTGCTACAGATATTAGTGATGTATATACTGCATATGTGTGTGTTGCAGGTGTCAGTGTGTGTTGCACGTGTCAGAGTGTGTTGCACGTGTCAGTGTGTGTTGCATGTGTCAGTGTGTGTTGCAGGTGTCAGTGTGTGTTGCACGTGTCAGTGTGTGTTGCACGTGTCAGTGTGTGTTGCAGGTGTCAGTGTGTGTTGCAGGTGTCAGAGTGTGTTGTAGGTGTCAGTGTGTGTTGCAGGTGTCAGTGTGTGTTGCAGGTGTCAGAGTGTGTTGTAGGTGTCAGTGTGTGTTGCAGGTGTCAGTGTGTGTTGCAGGTGTCAGTGTGTGTTGCACGTGTCAGTGTGTGTTGCAGGTGTCAGTGTGTGTTGCAGGTGTCAGAGTGTGTTGTAGGTGTCAGTGTGTGTTGCAGGTGTCAGTGTGTGTTGCAGGTGTCAGTGTGTGTTGCAGGTGTCAGTGTGTGTTGCAGGTGTCAGAGAGTGTTGTAGGTGTCAGTGTGTGTTGCAGGTGTCAGTGTGTGTTGCACGTGTCAGGGTGTGTTGCAGGTGTCAGTGTGTGTTGCACGTGTCAGTGTGTGTTGCAGGTGTCAGTGTGTGTTGCAGGTGTCAGTGTGTGTTGCAGGTGTCAGTGTGTGTTGCACGTGTCAGAGTGTGTTGCACGTGTCAGTGTGTGTTGCATGTGTCAGAGTGTGTTGCAGGTGTCAGTGTGTGTTGTAGGTGTCAGAGTGTGTTGCAGGTGTCAGTCCTTCAGCTGGAGATGCTACTGGAGGAGCAGACAGACATCCCGTGGCCGGCGCTGTGGTACCTCACTGGAGAAGTGACATATGGAGGCAGGGTGACAGATGACATGGACCGCCGTTGTCTCCACAGCCTCCTGCAGAAATTCTACCATCCCAACATCCTCCAGCATGGCTACTACTACTCCAAAGACAAGGTAAGTCTAAACAAATTAGAAATAATTACAGTTTGATTATTAAATTTCTGTTGCAAAAAGTATTGCAACTATGGTAATTACTAGTATTTTGCACTTTGAACATATTTGGATATTGCACTTTATAAATAATAAATAGAATTATTATTAGTAGGCTGGATTAATGTAATTCCTTTTTCTCTCAATATTGCCCTTTAGGATATCACAGAATAACCACGTGTTCAGAATTTCTTCGCAAGATTTGTGAATAGGTATCCACGTTTTCTTGCTTTTCTTGATTTATGATTGATTTAGAAGTTACCGTATTATTTATTTTTAACCTCACCTGTTTTCTTTGAGCAAGCCCTTTATTTGTTTAATGATTTGTGGTATACTTTAAACGTAGACATGTAAGTGACATGTGATCATACCCCTTATCTCCTTTTGTTGCCCAGTTGTATCACCCTCTACCTCAAGGCTTCAGCTTCACCGAGGCGAAGGTGTACATCGAGACGTTGCCGGCCCAGGATGACCCCGAGGTATTTGGGATGAATGAGAATGCAGAGAAAGCCTACCTCGTGTCGCAGGCTGCCTCCTTCATTGACACCATCCTTGGAGTGCAGCCACGCATCATGAAGGGTCTCATTGGGTATGTCACATGTCTGACTGTCACATGACTGACTGTCTCATTTGCTGTGACAACTGACAACATAGCAGATATGTTTTTGTCTGTTAAGGTTGTGAAATGGTGAGATTTTTACATGATACTTTTTCAAACATAATGTAATAGATGTGTTGACTACATGATTGTTGACCTATCAAAATGGGCTTTTGTGATTTAGTCCAGTAAATTAAAAGAAACTGTTGTCAGTTGCTTACAAAAATACATACACACACATATTTGTGTAATGGAATGTTTCTCCTGCTGAAGTAACGTGTCTCCCAGTTGCTGTGCATCTGCATTCACTCCCTCTTGTAATGTATGTCTATTCTCCATAAACTTATTTTTAACATAAATAACAACTTGATTAGGTTATGTACAATTGCATTGTATAGTAAATGGCCCAATTTGGAGTAGCTGGGCCAAATCACTGTACACTGCAAACCAGTAAGAGTGATATCATGTCTTGGATATATGTTTATTATTATTATTTTAAGTTATTGATTTTGTTTATACAGCTTATCAATTAATTTATTTTATCCATTCCTTTTTTATTTTCAAATTGTGTTTCTCAACATGTATCAATTACATATTTATTATACAGTGAGATATATTGCTCATTATTTTTTCTGTTATACTACACTTTTACACTTATCTAACTTATAACCTTATTTATTGTTTATCTACTCATTGTTTAACATATTTACCTTCTAAAGGCTATTTATGTGCATATACCAACTGTATATGTTTTTTACCCTAAATAAATGTATTCATATTAATATTCGATACTGACCAATTGTTTTTTCTTAATGCACCTGTGAACTTGATTTCCAACAACAGAAGTTACCTTATTATTATGATAACATTAACATTATGCATGACATTTCATAGATTTAATTAATTTCCATGCATGTTGTTGTTAGTTGTCATGAAAAATAACCTTTGGAATGTCCGTAAAACACAACATTATGGCACCCATGTTTTGATGGCTTGATGAATCTTTTTAGGGAGTTTGTCATGTGATGAAAATATCAGTTGTGTACGGTGAGTTAAACTGTGTTGTGTTGTGTCTGGCTGTTACAGAGACGGTCGTAGCAGTGATCAAATTGCCATGGAGATCGCAGCTGACATGAGTCGCTCTCTACCAACGGAGGTGGACATTTATGACGAGGAAGTGTGTGCCGCTCTCAAGACGCTGCACCCGTTGTCCCTGGCAGATGTGGCCAAGATTGGGATGAGCTCAGACATGACCTTCGCCAAGACAAAGTACAAAGAACCAACACAGAGCAAGAAGGAGAAAGGTTTGCAGTCATCAGTCTGTGTTCTCTGGGAGCATCCTTGAGCTCCTCGCTTTGTGCACCATCAAGTGTAGAACATATTGATCTAATCCCATTTCATGCATTCTGGGAAACGGAAAAATAAATACTGATCTGTCCCCATGTCATCTGTCCTGCCTGTGAAGTGGGAAAATAAATACTGATCTGTCCCCATGTCATCTGTCCTGCCTGTGAAGTGAAACAAGAAATACTGATCTGTCCCCATGTCATCTGTCCTGCCTGTGAAGTGGGAAAATAAATACTGATCTGTCCCCATGTCATCTGTCCTGCCTGTGAAGTGGGAAAATAAATACTGATCTGTCCCCATGTCATCTGTCCTGCCTGTGAAGTGGAAAAATAAATACTGATCTGTCCCCATGTCATCTGTCCTGCCTGTGAAGTGGAAAAATAAATACTGATCTGTCCCCATGTCATCTGTCCTGCCTGTGAAGTGGAAAAATAAATACTGATCTGTCCCAATGTCATCTGTCCTGTGAAGTTGAAACTCATTCGTACTGATCTGTCCCCATGTCCTGTGATTTGTAGGGTCCAGTGATGAGTCGACTCAGTCGCTGGAGGCTGCTGTTGACCAGATCCGGGCCATCAACCGGTCAGCCCTGTTCACAGTGCTGCGGCAGGAGACTGACCGCTTCAACAACTTGCTGCTGGTCATCCACCAGTCCCTCCAGTCCCTGCAGCTGGCCATCAAGGGCGAGGTGGTCATGTCGGAGAAGCTGGACGAGGCCTACAATGCCATCCTCAAGCAGCAAGTGCCGGCCCACTGGCGGGTGAGAGCCAGGGTCCTTGTTGTCTGTCCCGTCTATTTAGTGACCACCTCTGTAACGATTCACTGTCTCAGGTGGTCTCCTCCAAACTTGGGCTAACGCAGGAGTTGTCCTTGTCTAGAATTAGTGAGTCCACTACAGGTTATATGCATTTAACCCCTGTGTGGGATCTTTTACTTCCCCTGGCATAGACATCAGATAGAAGGGACCACCGGCTTTTAGTGACTCTTTCGAAAGACACAGGCAGATGTGGGGTGAACGAAATTGCCTAAGTTTCGAAATGGCAGTAGGTGGGATTGAACCACCGTCACTGTATAATTTATATATATATACATATATATATATATATATGTGTGTATATTTTTTTTTTTTTTTATTGCTAATAACATTATTATTAATTTAACATAGAAGAATAAACATTTCACTAGACTTTAAGTCATAGACAGAGAATCAAATGAACTATGGCAGAAGGTAGAAACTGTAATCAGGGAAGATTCAAAGGAACATTCCAAAAGCTATGAAAAAAAATTACAAAAGAAACGACAGAGACAGCTGACAAATGACAACATGTGACACAACAAGAAACTCTGCAAGTCATTCAAAAACGACACGCTCACTTTCAGCACAGTGCTATTAGTTACTAAGAAAGTACCTTTAGAACTTATGTAAGGAAGTAGAAAGTGACAACAGAGCAGAAGACGTGAGACCACTTTAATGAAATGAAGGTAAAACCAGGAGAATTCAGACCATTGTAAAGAGCAACTGTAGCAAATAACCAAAAAGGTGGAAGTTAAACGCCTTAATGAGAAACAAATTTGTATTTCCTGTGAACAGTTTAACTTGTATATACTGTTGATCCAAGTGTAAATATTTAAATGGACTGTACGTGGCATATGTTGCAGCAATTTGCTTACGAGTCGTGCAAGCCGCTGGCCCAGTGGGTGGCTGACCTCATCCAGCGGGTGACCTTCTTCTCGGGCTGGGCCAGACTTGTGACAGCGGCCAGTGAGAAAGCTCTCAGGTCACAGCTCATCGGGACATACCTGCAGCGGCTGCAGATGTCTCGCAGCGGCAGTGACCAGGAGAGTCCAGCCAGGGCCTGGCACACACAGCCCAGTAGTTTCTGGCTGTCGGGATTCTTCTTTCCACAGGGTCAGTCAACGCTTTGATCTTACCTGTCTTATGAGTGTTTTGACAACAAAACATATTATACTCTCTTCATTGGTCTTGAAAAAACCTTCAGATGTTTGTTACATCCTCAAAGTTATGGAAACTTGATGTTGGAATTTATAAAGAATACAAAGTCAAAGAGAAAGGTGGCAAAGGCTGAGATATGTATTGCAGATAAATGTTCTAATGTAAGGTTACGTTTCATAATATATTGTTTATTGATACTCAGATAGTAATCACATTGTCATCTGCTGCAGGATTCTTGACCGCAGTGCTGCAGAACCACGCCCGCAAACTGGGCATCTCTGTTGACTCACTCACTTTCGAATTTGCTGTCATGAACAATTCATCAGACACCAATGACTCACTGAATGACATTCAACGAAAACTTGACATTCAACAGCTAGCATTCACGGTAGGTTACAAACTTAGATTGAACTGCTGCAAGATGATGGCATGTCCGCAAAGCCTTCCTTCCTGTGCGCAAATGGTGCATGCAATTTGTTAATGAAAAAATTGGAAATAAAATTCCAAACTTATGATATAACATGTATAGATGCAACTTATATCCATATGTCATAGTTTTATTATTCCATTAACTGGACATGTTGACCAGAAACATATCATTTTTAATACTTTGGTCCAAAGGTCCAGCGGACTTATGGGATCACACTGTGTCCACCCTTCAGCTTTAGGTCCCATATCTCAGAAACACTGGACTGGATCTAGTTTTCTAATTTGGCATAGGGCATTGTCACTATGCACATGAAATGTACCTATGGATCTTTCTAAAAATACCCCGGGGCCTTCAAAGGCTAAAAAATTGTATACATTTTCTGTATATTTAATTTTTGAGAAATTGTAGTAACTCTTTCTCTAATATTGCATAGACATAACTTCGGGTTAATAGTAATACACAAGAAATTCTTATTTGATTGGCACGTCTGAGCCTCCCATAACAGTTAAATGTTCACATTTGCTCGGTCCTGCTTAGAATCACGTGTGTATTTGCCAAATTGTATATGCCTTGGCTTGAGTATTCATGCTTATGTCAACAACTCATTATAATTATCTGAAAACATATTTGTTTGAAATTGCTTTTCCACCATCAATGGTTGGCTGTTTTTCAATGACAATGACAACCTTTGTCTGTCCCCGTGTAGGTTTACGACTACCTGGTAGTCAAATGATTGTGTTTGTTGCGCCTCTGAGCTCGAACTTGTTAAGGATATAGGCACTATAGAAGTTTTACTGTTATTGTTATTATTATAACCATGTTACACTGAAAAGATGCTAGCAGTTTCCACTTAACTTCTTAAAGACTATCAATGTCCAGTGTAGAGGGTAACATGAATTATTGTTCCTAAGACGTAGCTCAATATTGGCAAACATGCTTTTTCAGTAGCTGCCCCAACAATCTGGTGTCAACTTCCTACTACAATTAAACCATCTGAAACTACAGTACTGCAAAGACATCGTTTGTAAAAAAAAAACTCAAAACTTATTTGTTTGAAATTACTTTTCCACCATATATTTGTGACGGTTCCGTGCTTCAATGACGGCTTTTGCCTGTCACCATTTATGATGACACCAAATGATTTTGTTTGTTGCGCCACGTCATATAAAAGGGTTAATCAACCTCAGAGTCGATGAACTATTTCAGTTGTCATCAGATTGATTGATACACCAGGCAGCTATGTGGATAGACAAGGTTGTAAATGGATGTTTTTGAATGACGGTGGAATTTAGCAATATTTTCAACTGATCTATCACTAGAAGGAAACATATTAGAAAGAGTAAGTGCAGCTACAGGCGACAGCAAACTCTAGTCCCAATACTGGCATTGACCTTAGGGACAACACGTGACTCGGTGAATGACACCAACTTGCTGGTTTCAATGGTGACAACACGTGACTCGGTGAATGACACCAACTTGCTGGTTTCAATGGTGACAATACGTGACTCAGTGAATGACACCAACTTGCTGGTTTCAATGGTGACAACACGTGACTCAGTGAATGACACCAACTTGCTGGTTTCAATGGTGACAACACGTGACTCGGTGAATGACACCAACTTGCTGGTTTCAATGGTGACAACACGTGACTCAGTGAATGACACCAACTTGCTGGTTTCAATGGTGACAACACGTGACTCAGTGAATGACACCAACTTGCTGGTTTCAATGGTGACAACATGTGACTCGGTGAATGACACCAACTTGCTAGTTTCAATGGTGACAACACGTGACTCGGTGAATGACACCAACTTGCTAGTTTCAATCGTGACAACACGTGACTCGGTGAATGACACCAACTTGCAAGTTTCAATCGTGACAACACGTGACTCGGTGAATGACACCAACTTGCAAGTTTCAATCGTGACAACACGTGACTCGGTGAATGACACCAACTTGCAAGTTTCAATCGTGACAACACGTGACTCGGTGAATGACACCAACTTGCAAGTTTCAATCGTGACAACACGTGACTCGGTGAATGACACCAACTTGCAAGTTTCAATCGTGACAACACGTGACTCGGTGAATGACACCAACTTGCAAGTTTCAATCGTGACAACACGTGACTCGGTGAATGACACCAACTTGCAAGTTTCAATCGTGACAACACGTGACTCGGTGAATGACACCAACTTGCAAGTTTCAATCGTGACAACACGTGACTCGGTGAATGACACCAACTTGCTAGTTTCAATCGTGACAACACGTGACTCGGTGAATGACACCAACTTGCAAGTTTCAATCGTGACAACACGTGACTCGGTGAATGACACCAACTTGCAAGTTTCAATCGTGACAACACGTGACTCGGTGAATGACACCAACTTGCAAGTTTCAATCGTGACAACACGTGACTCGGTGAATGACACCAACTTGCTAGTTTCAATGGTGACAACATCTCAATGATTTGTTATGATAACATTTAAGAGCCGCTATCATAACTTTAGTTCCAGACATTGTAAACTGACATGAACTTCCATCCATTCAATGTAAGGTGTGTAATGTTTTTATCAACTGTTATATAATCTATGGTGGTTTTAATTGCAGGGCCAGACACTGCCTATAAATGGCGTGTTGGTGTTTGGTCTGTACATAGATGGCGCCAGGTGGGATGTGAATGCCAGGGCACTGTCAGATGCACTCCCAGGAAATAGATTCTCCCAACTCCCCCAAGTTCACTTCATCCCTAATGCGGTAAGTGAAGCAGTCAGGTTTGATATTTAAAAAATGTATCCAAGGCTCCATGTTTGGCTTCTCACATTGATAGTTAATTTTATTCCTGACCACGAATTATAGTTGTTTCCTCAGCTCGTTTTCCCATCATAAATCCAGTTCTTGTACGTCTACATGTGTAATATGTTAACAGTTAAGTTAGTATAATTGACAAAAGTACTTCCTTATTTTAAAATTTGTTAATTAAAAATATATAGACAAACAGACTAGCATATTATAATGTATAGTGAATACCTCGTAGATATACATTATGCTTGAAAACTACTTGTAAAATCCTGCCTATGTTGGTGCTCTTCTGCTATTTTATATCATATACAAAACCTTCAGACTTTCATTTAAAAATTATTTCTTAGTGAGTTGATGAAATTGGTTGAAATACGTGATTATTTAATTGTCAACTTTTGTCAAACTTGAGGAATGTTGACTTATATTTCTTCCAGAATCTCAGTCGGACTACATCAACCAACTTTGAGTCGCCTCTCGCGATGTTCAAGAGCTCGGAACACGTGAACGAGGACAAACGCACGTACGAATGTCCACTCTACCGGACGTCCAGTCGGGCAGGTACTCTCTCGTCCACTGGCATGTCCACCAACTTCATCACGACGGTCAGTCTGCCCAGTGACCACGTGCCAGAGTTCTGGGTCATGCGCGGTGTAGCCCTGCTTTGTCAACTGGACATCTAATGGACAACACTGGACAACAAGTGTTACACACATTCTGATTGGTTGAACACAACAAGTGGTAGATATATTCGTTGAGTAAGACAAGTGCTATGTAGTATGTATTGGTTGAGCATAAAGTGTTAAATACATTCTCATTGGGTGAACATGTTAATATACATTCACTTTGATTAAGCAGAACAATTGTTTTGTACATTTTTACAGGGCAAGAGTGACGAATATTAATACATTACTATTAGTTGAGCACCACGTGTTATATACATTCCTATTAGTTGAGCATGACAGGTCAGGTTTGATATAGTTCAGACACTCCAAGCATTCAATCCCAGAGATACAACTGGGCACAAATGACTTGGTCTGTAGTACAACTTGACTTCATTTTTGGCCAATAAACTGTGTTTCATCCACAGCCAATAAGAATGTATATCGGAGTGTCTTAAACATAACAAATGTGACATATCATCTCTGTATTCATCAATAAATATTCAGATCACTGTGATTTACCATAATCCACATTCCATTAATTCTTTTAATACTTTTTATATATTGCTGTTTGATCTTGTTGTAATGAAATGTTACTGTGTTATTATAATTTATTCATCTCCAGTGGGTTTCCAGAAATTATTCCATCCAAAGTCTGTATATTCCGTTATTCAGAAGCAGTTAGTTTATAATGATGGCAACAATTAAGAAACATGTACTTGCAAAAAAGCAAAATTGTAAAAAATCTAATTACATGTAATACGGCTTGTAAACTACACCCACGGTTATCTATCACGTTTTGACGTATTTTATTTACCAGATTATCACATATTTTTTACAACTTATGGGCACTGATTTTGCATGTTGTAAGTCATATTGGATGGCCTCTACTTGTCAACAGAGTTGAACTTATGCATGTTTTGTATTTGTGATATTAATATACATGAGTTATTTTGCACATTTTTATTTATATACTTGTGTTGCCCACTGTGGGGGTGTACATTATTTATTTATTTATTAAACGCGAATGGTCAGGTTTTTTGTTCCACCTTTCTACCCTCAACAAACATGTTTTAAATTGACAAGTATTATTCGTTGTTAAAATTTACTTTAGTACAAAATGGTTTTGGCTCCTAGAATCCTGTAAACTGGCTTACCATAGCACATGCAGTAGGAACACCCAGTGTGAGATGTGATTCTTGTTGATTAGTGTATTAACAACTTTTAGTTGGTGTATTGTAATTTGGTGTATTGTAGTTTGGTGTGTTTTAATTCAATGTATAATGCTAAAGCTGAAAGGTACCATTCTGTGTCAAATATGTAAACATTTTGTGTCAAATATGTAAACATTTTGTGTTAAATATGTATCATTCTGTGTCAAATATGTACCATTCTGTGTCAAATATGTACAACATGTTGTCAAATATATACCATTCTGTGTCAAATATGTACCATTCTGTGTCAAATATGTACAACATGTTTGTCAAATATATACCATTCTGTGTCAAATATAAACCATTCTGTGTCAAATATGTATCATTCTGTGTCAAATATATACCATTCTGTGTCAAATATATACCATTCTGTGTCAAATATATACCATTCTGTGTCAAATATATACCATTCTGTGTCAAATATGTACCATTCTGTGTCAAATATGCACCATTCTGTGTCAAATATATACCATTCTGTGTCAAATATGCACCATTCTGTGTCAAATATATACCTTTCTGTGTCAAATATGCACCATTCTGTGTCAAATATGTACCATTCTGTGTCAAATATGCACCATTCTGTGTCAAATATGCACCATTCTGTGTCAAATATGCACCATTCTGTGTCAAATATGTACCATTCTGTGTCAAATATGTACCATTCTGTGTCAAATATGCACCATTCTGTGTCCAATATGCACCATTCTGTGTCCAATATGCACCATTCTGTGTCCAATATGCACCATTCTGTGTCCAATATGCACCATTCTGTGTCCAATATATACCATTCTGTGTCCAATATGCACCATTCTGTGTCCAATATATACCATTCTGTGTCCAATATGCACCATTCTGTGTCCTATATGCCTGCTATGAGTAAGTTGCCTCTGTGCGAAGTGTTGTATTTGTCAATAAAACATGTTAGTGCTACAAATGGTGGATCTTTGTGTAAATGGGCAATGCGATAGAAAAGTTTTGCCTGCTGCTACTTTGGACCATGGACAAGCTTGTTTAATCCACATTGCTTCTGTACACCGAGTAATTGGCTGGAGTGTTACAAACAAATTTTTTTTTCATGCAAATATAATAAAATTAATCTACCCATCCACATTGTGTTAATGTCATTACTAGATTTTAACTTGCAGTGAAATTAAGTTGTATTCCTTATCTATTGTTGCTGATTATATGATATTAGGGATTCTCTTGCCCTCTCTCTGCAAAATATGTATATGTGCCAGGGGTTGAGTAATGACTGTAGTAGTACGTATTTTTGTGTAAAGGTACAGCATTGAGACCATAAAAAACAACTATTTCATTAAAAAAAAACGTAACATATTACTGTGTAGTTTTATATTTATTCAGTTCTCTCAACTCTGCTGTGAGGATGTTCATGTGCGAAATTACACAAATATGTCCTGTCACTAGGAAGGAAGTTTCAACTTAACTGACAAATAATTGTCAAAACATTTCATAAGTGGCAAGCATTTATTTGTAGATGTATAACGATCATTAAACACATGCTGTTTGATAAAGCCTTAGTAACACGAAACAATGTACATACACACTGGCAAAACGATGCATATAGTTTCATGTATATGCACTGTTTCATAACTTTGTCGGCAGATGGTTTAAGCCAGGTTAATAGAATCCATAATCATAATACGTTCCATCACTGTCATGTTTACCATCTTTTATTCTTAGTAGTGTTTTCCAGCTCTTTCTTGTTCAGATGTGTTCATTATATATTTCTCTTCAGCCACATTCAAAACCTCCCTTTCTCCCATTTCTCTCTCTCTCTCTCTCTCTCTCTCTCTCTCTCTCTCTCCTGTCTGTCTGTCTGTCTCTCCCACCTACCTCTCTCTGTGGGGTTGAATATTATTCCCTGCTTGTTTAGCAACCTACATTCAATCAGCCAAAATTGTATATTATACAGTTAGAAAGAGTGAATTGATATCATCTGACAGGAATACATGATTAGTACATGGTCTGAAAAAAGCATGCACAAACTCACTTTTCTGGATAAGACTGCTAACTGTGATTTTGAGCTTCTTTTGAGGAAGCACATCCTTCAACACTACAGCTGCCCCAACACCCTATTTGAACGATTGTTTCCATCTGGAACATTATAAATTACAAAACGAGTACAACTCTTTCCTACAAGCATGAGTTTTAGTGGTGTTTATTACACCAGAACATGTTGCACCGTATATCACTGTCCAACATTTTCTCTGGTTCGTTATCTTCTGTATGTCTAATGACACCTCCAATATGAATGGGTGTATATATCAGTAAATACTCATTGGTTTAATGTGTGCGTGTGTGTGTGTTTTGATAATGTGTTATTTACAATGTGTACATAACATTATTTTGACTACCGATATGTTTTTATGTCAAATCAGTTTACAAAATGTTGGAGGAATACTTCGCTTACTTATGACTGTTTGTTCACTGGGAGCATGGGCCATCAACTAAGAAACACCGCTGTTGTTTGTTTGTGGCCATCGTCTCCATCTCTCTCCTGGTCTATCCCATTTTCTTTAATTCAAGATTTTCAGTGTATTTCTACAGGTGGCCTTTTTTGTCTCTTCCTTTGTTGGTTTGATGGGTGATAGTGCTTGGAGGTATCCTAAACATAATCCTATCCACCTACATTTTCTCTTCATTCGTTTTGTATTAGTATTTGTTTGGTCCATTCACAAAGTATGGTCAGTATTTAATCTGTGAAATAGTATATAATATATATTCTCGTAATATATATATATATATATATATATATATATATATATATATATATATATTACGAGAATATATATTAACACAAACACAAAAATACATTTGTTTTATATATCTAACGATTATGTGTATTTTGTTCAATATATAACAATAATATATTTTTTATGTAGCGTTCATCCAAATAACCGTTCTGGTGAGCATTATAATTACAAACATTTTTAATAATGAAATCAGAACTATCTATTAAGAGTAAAATACTAACATATATACAATCATTACATTGTCTTTGAACATGAATCAGTAAATAAATGCACGTACAATATATAATAGTAGTAATAAATTGCATGTATATATATATATATATATATACGTATATATATATATATATATATATATATATATATATATATATATATATATATATAGCTATTATATATATATATATATATATATGTATGTAAATATATATATATATATATATATCGTAAACGCAGCAGAGGTTGACCATTCCATTGTGACTTCTTATATAGTATTTACAAGCTACGTTTAGGATATATACATGTATATGTATAATATATATATAAATATATACATATATATATATATATATATAATTATATATATACATGTTTGTATATATATATATATATATATATATATATATATATATATATATATATATATATATATATATATATATATACAATTTATTACTATTATTATTATATTCTATGTGCATTTATTTACTGATTCGTGTTTAAAGACAATGTTATGATTGTATATCTTAGTATTTTACTATTTACAGATAGTTCTGATTTCACTATATCTAATTAATTAAAGCTCATCATGACACCGAGTTTAAAAAAAACGCCCACAATATTCGAATAGTGGTACAAGTCCATCCATTAAATGTCATGAAAAAGTTTGATCGTAACATAATTTAAAAAAATAGGCACTCCGGAAGTGGGAGACACTGTGTACATATAACCTACAGTACAATCTAATGCACTATTGGGGCGCAGAATCGCATTGGTTGCTCCTTACAACGTTCCCTGGCAAGGAGCGTCACGACTTTCAACCCTCAACTCAAACGTGCCACGAGAAAGTAAGCCTAGTTCGCCAGACCGGTTGTGAGCACCACTGATACACACCACTGCCACAAGGCATCGAGTACACAACAGTTGCAATGAGGGTAGCCGTTTACTTGCTATATATATACTACGGCGAGCGTTTTCAGATGAAATTGGGGTGTCAACTTGTTAGACACTTAAGCTGATATACAGAGAAGTTATTTATTAGGCTAAATGGCATTAAGACCTCGACTATATGATATATTATATCATACGGTACGTACATTAAGCATGCGAAATTGTAATTACTAATCCATTGACACTGACATGCATATTGATGTTCAATGACGGAAGGGCGACACGGGAACAATATGGACCACACAAGGTCCGCACTTAATTTGTATTGATATATTTAACAAACGATTCCGTGTTGTCTGTGAATCTGTAGTGTCGCAGTATCGTCAGTCTAACTCGGTACGCAGACCTGTCAGTCAGTCGTGATGGTAAATGCGCTCGGAACCCCGGAGACTATAAATACGCGCAGTCCTGCCCCTGCTGTTCAGTACCGGTGTAGCGCTTGTAGCTGGCGTTATAAACGTTCCGATTGACGTTACTGCGCATGCGCAAAGTTATTTGGGAAGATAATTCCAAGTCACGAGTCAAGCATAAACCAAAACCTGCCAGTGCAATGAACCAGCACAAGAAAACAGAACGCATGAGGTGTGGAATATGTGGAAGACACCACCTTCCAAAAAGATGTCCAGCATGGGGAAAAAGATGCCTAAAATGCGGTGGACGAAATAATTTTGCAGAAATATGCAGGCCCAATTCAGAGAAAGATGATGATCAATTCTTTCTGGACATGCTCTTCATTGTAAACATTGAGAAAGCTGGTAAATGGCATGCTGTCATTAGATGCAATGAGACACGTGTGAAGGTGAAATTAGACACGGGAGCAGCCACCAATGTGATACCGTTTGGAACATTAAAAAAATCACACCAAGACCGCAGATAAAGCCGTCAAACACTGTGCTCAGAGCGTACGGAGGTCAACGGGTGACACATATCGGGAAGTGTCAGCTCGAGTGTTCAGTGAATGGCAAGCAATGTGCAATTTACATAGTCAACTCGGAATCACCACCGATCTTAGGCCTCTCAATGTGTGAAAACCTTGGATTTGATCACCAGAGGAGTGAAAGGCGTAGAAGCAGTCACAACAGAAAGTATCAACAGTACATACAAAGATGTGTGTAATGGACTAGGCTGTTTCGAAGAACCATACCACATTGTAGTCGAACAAGACACAGTGCCATTGAAAAAAAAACATATCGACGGGTTCCATTTGGGCTACATGACAGACTGAAACTCAAACTTGATCTGATGGAAAACAGAAGGTCACACAGAAGATCAACAAACCCACATACCCTAACCGTAACCGTAACCCACAATCTCGTGATTGTGGAAAAGAAAGACGGATCCTTGAGACTCTGTCTCGACCCTAGAGAGTTGAACAAAGCTATCAAGCGGGAGAACTTCTTGATACTTACCGTGGAAGATGTAATCTATCGTCTATTTGTTGTTGTTGATTGATTGATTGATTTAATATAAAATGTAAAACATTGTACACATATGCATAATATATAAATACAAGGTACATTTAAATATTCGGATAACACAAAAAGTGCACGCACTTATTTCCATTGTGGTCGTAGACATACACATGACAGACATTGACAGAAATGACAAATATAACATACTAAAACAAACAATAATAAATAAAGTGATATAAATAATTACTAAAATATGTAAATGACATTGATAGTTACAATATAGAAAAGTATGGCAATAATCTCCTGATTAGAAACACTTTGTAAAACCTTGTTTTTTATTACCAAAAACATAAATAAATCTAATAAATAATAAAAATTTAAAATTAAACTTACGTCATCAATTATGATTAATAATAAATAAATGAGCTGGCTTCCTGATCATTAAGACAACTGAACACAAGGTGTTCACGGTGATCGATTTGAAGGATGCATTCCTCATTCCTCGGTCTGAAGAGAGTGCCTCTCTCACTACCTTTAACACACCGTTTGGAAGATATTTCTTCAAGCGAGTGCCCTTTGGAATTTGCTCAGTGTCAGGAGTCCTGTAGAAGAGAGTGTACCAAACATTTGGTGACATTGATGATGTGCACGTGATTGCAGACGACATAATCATTGCGTTCAACAGCGAAGAGAAAGGCAACCGCACACTCGTCAAGTTGTTCAAGCGAGCCCAGGAGAAGAACGTGAAGTTCAACATCGCGAAATTGCAGCTCGAGAAATCGGAAGAGAGCTACATGGGCAACATAATCGGTTCCAACGGAATGAAACCAGGCCCATCAAAAGTCGAGGCAATTGTCAAAATACGCGAACCTGAATGCAAGAAAGACATTCAGCGTCTGATAGGAATGCTGAACTACTTGTCACAGTACATACCAGATATGTCTACTGTAACAGCTCCAATGAGAAACCTACTGAAAGCAGACGTACCGTTCGTGTGGAACATAGAACATGAACACGCTTTCAACAAAGTCAAGGAGATTCTTTCCACAACACCTGGTCTCCGCCTGTTCGATCCGAACATGAAAGTCCAAATACAGTGTGATGCTTGTAAGACTGGCATAGGTGCTTGTCTGCTGCAAGAAGGACAACCAGTAGCCTAAGTACTACTCGAAAGCACTAACTCCTACAGAGATTAACTGGTTTCTGGTCGAGAAAGAATGTATCGCTGTAGTGTGTGCGGCAGAGAAATTCCAGCACTACATCTGTGGGCGAGAGGTAGAAGGGAGGTCCGACCACAAGCCGTTGGAAATGATCACTAGGAAATCTATCCACAAAGCGTCATCGCGGATCCAAGCCATGCTGCTGAGACTCATGAAGTACAACCTCTATGTGAACTAGCAGCCCGGTCCAACAATGCACATAGCTGAGCTGAGTGAGGTAGTAGGGCGAGTGAGGTAGTATGGCGAGTGAGGTAGTAGGGCGAGTGAGGTAGTAGGGCGAGTGAGGTAGTAGGGTGAGTGAGGTAGTAGGGTGAGTGAGGTAGTAGGGTGTGTGAGCGTACGTGGAAAGCGAACATGAAAGTGATGACATCGAAGTTGACAAACATGAGAATCCATAACTTGGTCACGAACTTACCAGTGTCCATCCCGCGAAAGTACAATGCGCTACTGCGGAAGATAAGACCATAGCAAAGCTAGGCCACATCTTAGCTGGAGGATGACCGCTACATCGTAGGGACTGTGATCCACTGATTCGGCAGTACTGGTCAACCAGAGACGAACTGCGTGTTATTCAAGGAGTTGTGTATGCGGGTGAACGTGTCGTCATACCCAACAGTATGAGAAGTGAAATGCTGCAAAAGATCCATGAAAGTCATCTCGGAATGGAGAAATGTCGTGCCCGAGCGAGGTCCGTCATGTATTGGCCAGCAATTTCCAATGACATCAACGAGATGATAGCAAAATGCTCGACCTGTGTGAAGTACAGGAGGGAGAATGAGCGTGAACCGTTAACTCCACATGAAGTGCCACTGCTACCATGGCAGAAGCTTGGAGCAGGTCTATATCTTTGAGTACGGAGGAAGTGCGTATCTCCTAATAGTGGACTACTTCTCCAAGTATCCGGAGGTGTGTCTCTTACAAGGAAAGTCAGCCAGTGCGGTGATCAGTCATTTTCAGGACAGTGTTTGCGAGACACGGACTGCCAGAAATTCTGGTCGCAGACAATATATGCCCTTTGATAGCAGCGAAATGAGAAAGTTTGCTGCTGAATATGGTTTTGCCACCAACACGTCCAATTCGGAACACGCAGCGTCCTACGGGCAGAGCGAACGGATGATCGGAACGGTCAAGCGTCTTATGCGAAAGGCAAACGAGGTAGCCGAGCCGAATTGGCTTACCGGTACACATCAGTAGCGGTTATGTCATATTCGCCAGAACACCTGGAGCAGGAAATTGCGCGACAATCTACAAACAACTGAGTCGTTGCTTAAGCCCAAAGTTGTAGAACACGCATACGTCAGACTGGGAGAAAGACAAGAGAAGGCGAAAGCATACTTCGACAGAGGGACGAAGAAATTGTCTACACTCGATCGAGGTGACACAGTCAGAATGAAGTCTGGAAGGACGTGGACACCGGTGACTGTCACAGCGGTGCACACATCACCATGATCCTACATGGTGACAACTGCTGGTGGTCGTGTGTATCGTCTCAACCGAAAGTGGCTATGCAAGTCATCTGAACCGCCACCTCTCATTTTGATTGAAGATGCAGGTGACGATCATACTGACGAACAATATAAGCAACATGATACACCACCGCCGCATAACCCAGACGTTGTGCAACCAGGACTGTCAGCACTGTGTGAGACTGCTGACGCACCGAACAATGAGAGGTCCCAAGAGACGTGAAGTAAACATTACGCGAGAACGCTACAAACATTTGAACATTGAAAGTGGACTGTGATTGCTATTTAATTACTGTATTTGCAATGAACATTCGTGAAAGCCCGAACATTATGAACGTTGATCATAGACTGCGATTGACCATTTAATTATTATATTTTGAAATATAGCGTTGCGTCTCAATTCTTGTCTAAAATCTCGCAAATGTTTGCTAATGTATGTTGGTTATAGTAGTTGCATATATGTGTGTGAAAACAGACTAGCTACAATCATCAGTCATAGTGTACGTCTTACAGGCAATACTATTATTGTCTAGTTGGTAGTACATACGCTATGTTGGATAAGTCATAGTTAATTCTGGTGAAGTGTTTCTTTTACAATTTATGATGCGCTATGAAAAGGGGGGATATTAGTCATATTACAGAATATGCATTTATCTGTTTAGTTTGACATGCACGGCGCACCATTATCTAATGTTTGTAATAACCATTAAATCAGAATAAAGATTGGGATTCAGCCTTTAATTTAGCGTTGCAGCACATATGGCTGTGTCGAGTCGTTGACTATAACAAACAGTAAATGAATGGAACAGATTAGCAGGTGATTGGGTAGGTGCTAGTACTGTTACTATGTTTAAAAATAAAATCGACATATATATAGCTCAAAAGGCCGGGATACGCTTAAATTTATGGGTTGGACTTTCAATAAGCCTTATATCAACCTGCCATCTAGAATTGATTCTCTAGCTAGGTGGCAATCATGTTAAATCTTGTATACAAAGTCATTAGGGTGAAACGGGGTCCAGTGACAAGTGACTATCGACATCACTCAATTAGCCCTTTACAGCACGCTGGTAGACAGATCCCACTTTTGACACCATGACTACTATATGAAGACTTGCTTACCTGGTATCTTCCGTGTTGTATGTGGATTTGTAGTGTCGCAATCACGCCAGTCTAACACTGTACGTACAGTTTTCAAGTCAGTCGTGATGGTAAATGGGCGCGGAACCCCGGGCATTGCGCTTATTTATTTTATAAACTCCCGGCTGGTCAGTGACAGTGACTGATTATGACACACTGGGAATTCCTTTTCCCGTGGTGCCACCTCACGGAGGCTACTCAGTACTCACCGCGTCGCTTCTGCGGCGGAGGGAGGGAGATGTATCAGCCGATAGCAACCGTGCAGCGGAGGGAGGGAGATGTATCAGCCGATAGCAACCGTGCGGCCGCGTCGCGGTTCGGTGACCGCTAAATGGGCAGCTATGCTAAAGCAACATAGCAACAACGTGAGTGAGTACACATGCTCCGGTTGCAATGCTCTGTAAGTCTGAGATTAAGTAACCACCGTTTGCACCCGTCAAACAACGGTCGGCAGTCGGTGTGGTGCCAAGCGTATGTGTCATGAAAACACAGCAAACATGTGAACATGGAAACGGACTTGGAGTTGGACTTGGTTTAGAGCTAAAACCTAGGCCGGCTAGGAATACAACTAGTTTGACAGAGCGCCAGCGGCACAGCAAGTCTACGAGGATTGCAGTTGAGCACTGCTCTCGACCAAAACGAGCACAATGAAAGGTGGGTGTACTGCCTCCTACTCAACACTTACAGTAACTTATAAAGTGGGTTGTGCATACATGTCAACCTAGTTGTAGACATGGATCATGTCAGGTTTGTGGCGCCCGGCTTAAGCCTTAACTAGACTAGTCTGCTATAGTCAGGGTTCCTACGGTGTTAAAGACCTAGGCTCTGGTTGATTGATTGCCCTGCAGGCTGGGCTCCTGTAGCATGCTGCATTATCATTATGCAATATACACACCATGACACTAACACAAACCCCTATTTTATAATAGTTGATTGGTCTAGATAAGCTGTGCACCATACTAAAATTGTGGACAATATGTCTGAACAATTAGTAATTTAATTACTAACTACTATATTTTATTGTCAACAATACTGACCAGAGATGTCCACAACTGAAGATTTTAGTGTCTAAATTTTTTATATTATTATTATAACAATTAACACACATAGTAACAATGACTTGAATGAGTAGAGCACAGTGGCTCAGGGGTAGAGCTTCAGCTCTCCACTAAGAGGACCGGGTTCCAAACCTGTGCTGCGGTATTAAAACCTTCAGCAAGTTTTTTCACTCTACATTGCTCCAGTTCATTCAGCTGTATAAATGAGTATCTGGCTATAGACAGTGGTGGATATGTGTACGAACAGCCTTCGCGCATTAATTGTGGCATACGGCTGGATGCTTCCCAGAAAAGCTGACATGGTGTATGAGTGAACAGGTCTGCCAGGGAAGTAAAGTCAGTGTAAAGCTCTGAGCAATCCTGAGGATTGGGTACTGCGCTATATAAGAACTTACTTGTTTTAGTAAATGCTCCTACTTACCTGCTTTGCAAATCTCCCTAATTGTAGAGCAGTGACGTTACTGCTATACTTGCAAGTAGCCCCGAGCAGTGACGCCTTGGTATTTGACAGTAAAACATGTAGCAAGTAGATCCAGTAGATCCCTATATACTCTGTAACAATATAGGTATTACTATGCTGTTGTCGATGTAATATCGTACAACTCATTATACTCGCTGATTATCATACATTCTGAAAATGTATAACATCCCTCATTCTCTCTTCAGTGTCCCCTGGGTAAAATGATGAATGAGGTAGTATGGCGAGTGAAGTAGCAGGGCGAGTGAGGTAGTAGCCTAAGTAGGGCGAGTGAGGTAGCAGGGCGAGTGAGGTAGCAGGGCGAGTGAGGTAGTAGGGCGACTCGGCGAGTGAGGTAGCAGGGTGAGTGAGGTAGCAGGGCGAGTGAGGTAGTAGGGCGAGTGAGGTAGTAGAGCGAGTGAGGTAGTAGGGCGAGTGAGGTAGTAGGGCGAGTGAGGTAGTAGGGCGAGTGAGGTAGTAGGGTGAGTGAGGTAGTAGGGCGAGTGAGGTAGTAGGGCGAGTGAGGTAGTAGGGCGAGTGAGGTAGTAGGGTGCGTGAGATAGTAGAGCGAGTGAGGTAGTAGGGTGAGTGAGGTAGCAGGGTGAGTGAGGTAGTAGGGTGAGTGAGGTAGTAGGGCGAGTGAGGTAGTAAGGTGAGTGAGGTAGTAGGGCGAGTGAGGTAGCAGGGTGAGTGAGGTAGTAGGGCGAGTGAGGTAGTAGGGTGAGTGAGGTAGTAGGGTGAGTGAGGTAGTAGGGTGAGTGAGGTAGGGTGAGTGAGGTAGTAGGGTGAGTGAGGTAGTAGGGCGAGTGAGGTAGTAGGGCGAGTGAGGTAGTAGGGTGAGTGAGGTAGGAGGGCGAGTGAGGTAGTAGGGTGAGTGAGGTAGTAGGGCGAGTGAGGTAGTAGGGTGAGTGAGGTAGTAGGGTGTGTGAGGTAGTAGGGCGGGTGAGGTAGTTGGGCGGGTGAGGTAGTAGGGCGGGTGAGGTAGTAGGGCGAGTGAGGTAGTAGGGTGAGTGAGGTAGTAGGGTGTGTGAGGTAGTAGGGTGAGTGAGGTAGTAGGGTGAGTGAGGTAGTAGGGTGTGTGAGGTAGTAGGGTGAGTGAGGTAGTAGGGTGTGTGAGGTAGTAGGGCGGGTGAGGTAGTTGGGCGGGTGAGGTAGTAGGGCGGGTGAGGTAGTAGGGCGGGTGAGGTAGTAGGGTGAGTGAGGTAGTAGGGTGTGTGAGGTAGTAGGGTGAGTGAGGTAGTAGGGTGTGTGAGGTAGTAGGGTGAGTGAGGTAGTAGGGCGAGTGAGGTAGTAGGGTGAGTGAGGTAGTAGGGCGAGTGAGGTAGTAGGGTGAGTGAGGTAGTAGGGCGAGTGAGGTAGTAGGGTGAGTGAGGTAGTAGGGCGGGTGAGGTAGTAGGGTGAGTGAGGTAGTAGGGTGTGTGAGGTAGTAGGGTGTGTGAGGTAGTAGGGCGAGTGAGGTAGTAGGGTGAGTGAGGTAGTAGGGCGGGTGAGGTAGTTGGGCGGGTGAGGTAGTAGGGTGAGTGAGGTAGTAGGGCGGGTGAGGTAGTAGGGCGGGTGAGGTAGTAGGGTGAGTGAGGTAGTAGGGCGGGTGAGGTAGTTGGGCGGGTGAGGTAGTAGGGTGAGTGAGGTAGTAGGGTGGGTGAGGTAGTAGGGCGGGTGAGGTAGTAGGGCGGGTGAGGTAGGAGGGCGGGTGAGGTAGTAGGGCGGGTGAGGTAGGAGGGCGGGTGAGGTAGTAGGGCGGGTGAGGTAGTAGGGTGAGTGAGGTAGTAGGGCGGGTGAGGTAGTTGGGCGGGTGAGGTAGGAGGGCGAGTGAGGCAGGAGGGCAGGTGAGGTAGTAGGGCGGGTGAGGTAGTAGGGCGGGTGAGGTAGTAGGTGGGCTGAGGAGGCATCAGACGTACAATGTGGTGGTCTGGGGCCATTATAAAATGTGTTTTAATGTATTCTCTGGCATATGTATAGTGGGGAAAGAAATGACAAGTTAGCATGTAAGTTGATGTGTTTGTAGCATTAATTGCACATTCGAAGTGAATGCTGTAGTCAGTGGTCACAGCTGATCAGTACTGTTGGACTGAAATAATAAATATTGATCACAATTTGAAGGAATGGTTTAAAAAAGGAAGCTAAGAAAGGCAGTAGTTTTGAAAACTGATTTAGCGAGTGATGTCAGAGTGCTATATATTAGGCCGGCCCTATATTATCGTTCATGTGAGTTGATCTCTGATCCGGCTTGGCCCTGCTTTAATCCTATTTGGCTGTGTTCTAGCCTTATTGTCACATAGTTTTACCTTATCTCTAGCATACCTAATACCTATGCCTCTGTTCATGTGCATGTGATACTGTTCAACGTAGGATCAAGTAAAACTAATACTAATGAATAATAATCACCAAAGTCACAGTGAATGCATTCATTAGTGCGGCAGCAGACAGCCTGACTCACGTAGACCTGGCTGGCCGGTGCCCAGCTCAGCCTCAGTCCATGCTGTGTTTACCAGGGACCGTCTAGAACATTAACTGTGGCTGATGTTTATGAACAATATAATTATGTACATAAGTCATAACGACATATACTGCAATGTGTCTAATGAAACAAGATTTTTAATCATTTTGATACCAAAGATTTGATATTTACTAACCTTCTTGCATTCTGACTTGGCTGCGTGCTCGACGGGAAATGTCCAGGGTTTTGACGACAGGTCGGTGACTAAATATCATTTGCACAGCTTGAAACTTCAAAACTCAATGTCGCCAGTGTTTCTATACGATGGGAAACATCCTCTTCGAAGCAACTTTCTTCGAAGTGCGCCAAAGAAAGTAAACTGCAGTTTGAGGGCTTCCATTCTTGAACATTGCAACTCAGTTACATTACATATATTATGGAAACATATATAAGTTGATTGCAGGCTACGAAACGATATCACCTGTCATGTTAAGTAATGTTTGCTTATCATTTCTAAGACCCTTAAATTATAATAAAGTTTATTTCAAACAAGACGTCGTCCATATATATATATATATATATATATATATATATATATATATACATAAAATACAATTAAAAGATATGAAAAGTACAATACATATAATACAATCAAAGCAATGATGTGATCAACGTAAAGATATATGTAAAGTTAAAAAAAATTGAATAAATATATCAGGAAATTAATTAAATAAGTTGTAAAAAATTAAAATATATTATAAATTTGATTAAAAAAATACAATACAAATGTTATGTGTATAATAGCGACCTCCAGTATGTGTACATAGAGCTCTTAAAATGAATATCAGTATGGAGGTAATTAATAAAAAGAAGATTATCCGACTGATGAAGACGACATCAAAGACTAAATATGGATGAACGAATGCGTTCATTAAAAGATTTAATGTAGTTGGTGGCAAACATAAAACTTGCACTACATCTTGAGGGTAAATTGAGTAAAATTCTGAGGCTATTATTGTATGCAACGGTAATGCTTTTGAGGCTATATTTGTTTAATTTGCACCAAAGGCTAGAAGTGTACATAGGAGCACAGTATGCTTGAAATAAAGTAATTTTGGTGGAAATATTATAAATCAGAATTAGGCTAAGTTACAAAATCTCAATTACCAGTGTGATGGCATGTGATATTTTCTGCATATCATACAACATGATGTAAGGCAATATTTATTGGCTATAAAAGGAGAGTTTGTGAACTAATCAATCAACCATGACTTTTGATTGTAACATCCTTTAAGGTTTATAAACAGTTTGTAGTGCCGTGGTCTCTGTAGACCTTTGGTCCAAGTTGATTTTCCTTGGCAGCAGTTTCTCAGTGATGCCTGGGACAGTGACTGGTGTTATCCATTCACTCATTAGTGTAAGTAGGACTACTAATACAAGGCCTGCTTACGAGGTGATTAGTGATCCAGAAGGTTTGGCCTAACGATTTAATACCTGCATTGTACATGTTGTACATATCATATGTAGTGATTTATGTGATGTTATTACCACGGTTACCAGGTCATTCAAATATGACCTAATGGTGTATCTAATGGTATTATTTTCTGATAATTTTCAGCATATATGTATACCATATAATTATGCATATAGGCGGTGCTAATAACTATGAATGTCATGACAGTAGTGTTTCATGTAGATAGGCCTTCATATTACGTCCTTTCACCACTTACTTTAGGTGAACAGTTCTTTAAAGTTGCCCAAGACATTTGTCATATACAAAAGAAACAGTTTCCACATTTCCCAAGTGCTTTACACAGAAATTGACCATCCAGTACTTGGTACTTGGAAGTGCAGCCGACTCACTGGCAACACTCTTATAAACTACCTTATCCTATCAACAACATCAGTTTACTGTGTGTCAGCGTACATAGTGATACTCCGCAAGACTGGCGCTGATTGGGGACAATACACAAGAATGATATTCTAATGACAGATGACAGTTGTAATTTCCGACTGACAAAAATAAACTTAAACGATTGGGGAAGTGTTGTTAGTACTTCTATATTCTATATGGCAGAATTACATTAAGGCAAAGCCCCTGGATTGACAAAGGCTTTTAAAATATGGATTAGGGACTATTGTCATCATCTCGGTTTCTGTTACATCATACTAGGAAATCAGGTCATAAATATCTCGTGTTACAGCTCTCTTATCTTAATTTAAATGCACACATTTGCCCCAAAACGGGTTGTAGGGGAAGTAGGGGCATATCTGCACACTGAGGCATGTCCGCACACCCTATTATTTGTGCATCGCGTAACATCTGGTTAGTGGAATCATGCTAAGCGGCATCGTCTAACCCCCAAATCAACCACTTGGATATACTTTTTGATAGAAGTGAATAAGTAAAAAGTTATGACATAAAATTTTATTTTCGTAAACACTGATGTAATTTTACTCATACGATGTTATGTGTATTACTTTAACTGTGAGACGTGCATATACATTTACTTTCATAATTCCAACTTGCATTATAATGTTTTATGATGTGTGAAATAATGGATACTTTCATAAGTAGCATTTTCACGCAATTCATAATTATTCACGTGTTGGATGATTGGGGCATGTTCGCACAGGCCTGTGCGGTCATGCCCCACCCACTGTGCAGACGTATTTCGTGCAACAGTGCTTATAATATTATATAGTCTACTTAGATACATATTTAGATACTTCAGTTGCTTACCACAAATATTATAAAAACTTTGATGTGAGAGAGTATATGATGATTATTATATAATTATTTAATATTATCAAACTATATCATTCATCGCTTCGTCAATGTGTAATAGGCTATATCGTGCTGACGTCACATTTTCCATGTTGTGTATCATTAGGTCCATTAAAGAAATAAAGCTTAAATGATCATTGCTCATAGACTAAAATAATCAAGATGACAAATGATGTATAATCAATAATATAGAACTTTGTCCGTATACGTTAGTCCACTCCATACAAAGCCATGCTCGCACAGCCGACAAACTGAGTTTTTAGTTTGACTTTGCGCTTTACGATACTATGCTCTTTTTAGCTAGAAGGCTTCAGACAAGATGGTTTGCAAACTTTGACTTTCCTAGTTACAAAATAATGCTGTTGTCTGCTTTGACTCTCAAGGAGGAATAAATGTTGACTATCATTCAACGCCACTGTATTTTCTAAACTTTACATATGTATGAAAACTTGAAACCGTTGATTTGTGTTCTCTGGTATTTCTTTTTTAGTAATGCACATGTCAGTAGTGTACACATACAAATACATATTATTAGTGCAGTTAACGGTCAGCTCTGTGAGACCAGCTGTTGTTTCGCCATTCCTGGGGCATAACCGCACACAGTGTGCGGCTATGCCCTGTACTTTGGGGCATGTCCACACAAAGATATGCCTCTACATTTGACCAAATATTTATATATCTGATGGGATATGCGATACTAAATATCACCCTCTTAGCACACAGAGTGCACTATCTATAGCTTGTTTCACCTTAAGTGTGCGGACATGCCCCTACTTCCCCTACTGCGAGAAAAATGGCATTCTTAATTATTTATCAAGATTGCTAAACTGTCAAACATGTAGCAGCAGTTGCCATGGCAACCACCATAATAATCAATTAGGATGATGATTTATATCGTCATTGTTACCGGTGAAGTGTCTCAATGCTTCTGCTTGTAACTATCCTTTAGAAAAATAAACCATAAGCACAATTTGCGGACAGTGATTATTGCAACCAAAACAAAACCAAATCCTGTCTCTGGGAAAAAAGGCGAAGGTGCCCCCAAGTGTCCCCAGCCTCGTTTTCGAACATGAGACTTACATGGCCTATTATGTCATCCAATCATCACGCAGACATTTTTGAAATGGTTATATTGCTTATAAATGAAGATTTTTAGTTGTGGTGCTAGTCTGCTATTAATGCAACAACTTTATTACATCGATTATTACATATTAAGAGAAATCAAATATCTGCACCATTGACAACAGTCAATCATCACTATTGTCTCTTCTACATATCACATAATAAAGTCAGTTTAAAATAAAAACAAAAACATAAAATTTCAATAAGTTATAGCCGTAGTTGCAGGCCATTTTTTGAGCTTGAATGTTTTGAACTTGAACATGATAAAACTTATTCATATTTAATACTGACAACTGACTTACTCTTTGACCCTTTCCATTAATATTTTGTTTTGCAAAATTGCACTGAGAGTCTGAGACAAAGGTAAACATGAGCTCACAACGTTGACTTCCTGGTGGATGGTTACAAAAGTAAACATGAGCTCACAACGTTGACTTCCTGGTGGATGGTTACAAAAGTAAACATGAGCTCACAACGTTGACTTCCTGGTGGATGGTTTCAACTGTTGAGAGGTATATACCGGCGTTGGGCTTGAAATGTTAGGCTTTGCACATGACAAGTATTTCTTGGTGTTGGTTGTACCTGAGGCTGAATGCTAACACTGTTATTGCCTGGAGCAGGCGTACATGACAAGTTTGCATTATATGAACACAGATACCACCAATACCATGCGCTCCACTGAATGACTGTCTAATTTGTATAAGCATCGCGCTACTCTGTCTGCCTGCTGTAAGCGAAAACCCACGTGTGACAGCATGAATTCTGTCCAAAGCTATTTGATATGTAATGTATTCTTTTTGTAGATATGGCTTAAAAGTAACAGAGGCCATTAGGCAAACAGTTGATTGTCATGTCAGCAAACTGCAACTTGTAGATCCAGCAATGACAGAAATAATTTCTGATCTCAACTGTACTTTGGTGTTCTACATCAGCCCTTTATTCCCACACAACACCAGTCATCAAGCATCTTCCATATACTCAGACTAGCTTTCACTTTCATTCCTTCATGTCTAAACAGGGCTCCACTATTTTAGAACATACTTCTCTAGGCAATTGTTCAGACAGGTTTGTGTGTGTAATCTGCTGTTGTTCCTAGTACATTATTCAGACAGGTCTACAAGTGTAATCTGCTGTTGTTCCTAGTACATTGTTCAGACAGGTCTACATGTGTAATCTGCTGGTGTTCCTAGTACATTATACATTATTCAGACAGGTCTACATGTGTAATCTGCTGTTGTTCCTAGTACATTATTCAGACAGGTCTACATGTGTAATCTGCTGGTGTTCCTAGTACATTGTTCAGACAGGTATACATGTGTAATCTGCTGGTGTTCCTAGTACATTATTCAGACAGGTCTACATGTGTAATCTGCTGGTGTTGCCAGTACATTATTCAGACAGGTCTACATGTGTAATCTGCTGGTGTTCCTAGTACATTATTCAGACAGGTCTACATGTGTAATCTGCTGGTGTTCCTAGTAGACTGTAGTAAATACTGATTTCATAAATGTGCATTGTACTTTTCCATGCAGCTGTGTACCCAGTACTGTGTGTTCAGGCTCAACATATATGGTGCATTGCCAATGTGGCACATGTTTGTAGATAGGGTTGTCCCAGCTTCAACAGGAGTGATTCTTAATGTTTGTCACGATCACTATGTCAGTTCTAGATAGGCTAAAATGTGATTATATGTACATACACGTGGCCATCCCAACAGAGCCTGAACTGGCTAGTGTCACTTCGTGCTCTGGGGAATATCATATTTGTGATCTGGTATGTTCCATCTACTGGTGAACTGACTGTCATGGACATGTATTGGCATGGTGCTACATTTGTTACCGGGGCTCTATGCAGGATAGACATTTTGCCAGTCACACATTTTATGGTGCACACATAGATGTCAACTGTTAAGCCAGTTTATGAACTTTAAATGCTTTTTTTACCTGAAATTTACTGCAAACATACATGTAACACCATTTACACTCATTTCTAAGGCATATATGGCATAATTGACAATATCTATGGTTTTTGAAGACTTTTTTTATCTGTTCACCCATATTTCTACCCATCCAAAACAGGTTTTACCCATCCAAATGATGGGTGGACGGGTCTCTGCATAAAGCTATGTTTGTTTTGATTTGACATATTTGTCGTGGAATTCCTACAGGAAAAGTTGTTTAGGATACCCAGTAGCATTTGTTGGTCTACAGGGATTTCGTCCTTGGTTTCTTACAGCCATTGACATCATAGAAAATAACTTGTAGCTAAAGAACTGTTCACTTATAATTATGTACCTTTGTTTCTTTGTGGAGTTGAAATCACAGAATAAAACAGAGGATGTATTAATATATGATGATCCATTAGTTAGTTTGTTGCAGGCATGGTCAACAGCGAAGATAATTTAAATGGTCTGTTAATTTATAATGTTTTAATTTCCTCTTTTTCGGTTTCTTGCAGGAGTAGACATCACCGAAGACAACTTGGAGGATCTACTCACTTATGATGATCTCTTCCTCGATTATTTCAATGCATTTCTTGCTCTGCCGGTGAGTGTCTGGTGCCTCACACAGCACCTGTCTCATTTATGTCGTATTCCATCAAGAAACAGTTGCACAAACTAATTAACTATAGGAATCTAGAGAAATTGGTATACACTGAAATGAACCACAACAATCCAATTACAACTGTTGTCTGCTGGTTAAGAGAGGGTTTCATGGAAACCTGGATCAGAGTCCAATTGATTCATTTCTGTTGTTCTATTATATTATACCGAAATTCGTGAAGATTAGCAGTTTACACATCCGGTAGAATGTTGCTTAAAAATGTGATCTTTGTATTTTTGTGGGAAAATTTACAACATTGCCAAAAATTGCCAAAAATGTGATATCTTCAATATTCTATATAGATGTATATTACTGTCAGATCGGTTAGATACTGTTTGTTGTGTTCAGAGCTGTTTGTTTCTGGCATTAATGTTCTATGTGATATAAGTTACTGAATAAACGTGTTTTAACTAACAAAAGGTGCTGTTTATCTTGCAATGTTTGATGATGCATATTATAATTATCATGAAGACTGTAATTTTCCCTCGGTTGAGTTATCAGTCATTCTTGATTTATGACTTTCATGAACATTTGATGTTTACAGTCAATCTATTTGATGTAGACCACAATAACGTGCTCGCCCGCCATAATACTTGACCAAAGAGTACCGAATAAATATAGCATTTTGCAGGTTGTCTGAATTTCTGTGAGGACATATGTAGTGTCGAGTGAGTAGAAATTATATTGTTGTGCAGCGTGGCATCAGAACTGTCAAATGTTGACAGAAGACAGTCTGGGTTTGTCTGCATATTGATACATGTGTCATTTAGATTGGTGATGTCAAAACAACAAGTCACTGTCTGATTCTAACAGGAATGAAGGGGTGTCAGGTTTAAAAGTGATGTGTGAGAACCTAAGGTATTAGAATAATGAAGTTGTAATGAATGACCATTAATTATGGTAATTAATTACAACACTGTCAGTAACACATATGTAATTTGTTTATGAAAATAACATTTAAAAATCACCAGGCTCTGCTTATTACATCTAAATGTTTTTTTTACTGATAATTACGCATTAGTACCGTTTGCTTGAGCTTATGTCAGTGATCAAATTAACGCTGATAACAAGTTAGATCAATGATGCTTAGACATAATTAATACTTTGCCACCTGTATCATGTTTCCCCTGCATGAGTTCCTTCAGACTGTCAGCTGTAACTTAGTCTCACTTGGCAGACTGTCGGTTGGTTGCGGTTCCCTCTGCCAACTACACGGAGACGACAGTCTGGTGACCTTGCCAGCTTTTGAATATTATCTGTGTGGGGCTAAACAATGCTGCCACCTCACAGATACTGTTTAAATCCTGCCATAATTCCTATTTATAAACAACTGGAAATTTGTATTTCTATTTATTTTTGTGTTAGTATAAGTTTAATTTTGAATAGTTTTTATAATACAGCATTATCTGATAAAAACAATATCGTTATTTAATTTGTTATTTCAAATTCGGCCTGAGAACCAATCAGTGTCTCTACCATAATCTGGGGTAAGGCGGCCCTGGTGGTTACAACTGCAGCCCATTAATTTCCCAAGCAGAGTTGAGGGGCATAAAAGTGCTGCCACCTCACGGAGCCTGGGTAACCGAGGCTAAGTTATAACTTTGCCCATCTGTTTGTTTCTTGCAGGTGTTCCCCCAGGCCCTGAGTTATAACTTTGCCCTCTCTGTCTGTCCCCTGCAGGTGTTCCCCCAGGCCCTGAGTTATAACTTTGCCCTCTCTCTCTGTCCCCTGCAGGTGTTCCCCCAGGCCCTGAGTTATAACTTTGCCCTCTCTGTCTGTCCCCTGCAGGTGTTCCCCCAGGCCCTGAGTTATAACTTTGCCCTCTCTCTCTGTCCCCTGCAGGTGTTCCCCCAGGCCCTGAGTTATAACTTTGCCCTCTCTCTCTGTCCCCTGCAGGTGTTCCCCCAGGCCCTGAGTTATAACTTTGCCCTCTCTGTCTGTCCCCGGCAGGTGTTCCCCCAGGCCCTGTGGTACAACCGTCTCACCAGCACCTTCCTGGAGGTGGAGGGCATCAACCACACCCTCTCCTGCAGCGAGGTGTCTTGCCCCTCCACCCCACCCTATGGAGCGACGGATGAGGAGAGGGAAGCCATGTTGGAATGGGCACGGGAGGAGCGCCTCCCATTCTTCCTCAAGTAAGTTGGGTGAGACATGGGCACACCCTGAGGGCACGCCATGAGGGCACGCCCTGAGTGCACGCCCTGAGGGCACACCCTGAGGGCACGCCCTGAGGGCACGCCCTGAGTGCACGCCCTGAGGGCACGCCCTGAGGGCACGCCCTGAGGGCACGCCCTGAGGGCACGCCCTGAGTGCACGCCCTGAGGGCACGCCCTGAGTGCACGCCCTGATGGCACGCCCTGAGTGCACGCCCTGAGTGCACGCCCTGAGGGCACGACCTGAGGGCACGCCCTGAGGGCACGCCCTGAGGGCACGCCCTGAGTGCACGCCCTGAGGGCACGCCCTGAGGGCACGCCCTGAGGGCATGCCCTGAGGGCACGCCCTGAGTGCACGCCCTGAGGGCACGCCCTGAGGGCTTGACACTCTCAGGAGATACACCGTGTTTTGGAAACAATCACTCTTATGTCTGCACCATTTTAAAAACTTGTTTCACAGAGATTTAGTGGGTTTTGGTTTAAATTAAATATTGCAATAGCTCAACAAGTGGTTGAGCAAATGTTGGCTTCCTCTTAGGGCGAAATAAAAAGGGAATTGTTCTTTTCACAAAAGGAAGGTTTTCTCATTAATAAGGAAAACAAATAAGAAATAAAATATAACCATTCAGGATGATTTCCTATCATAGCTGACACTTTTTAAAATCACTCAACATTGATTTGTTAGCTTACCCCTACAGTTGAGTTGTAGAGATCATCTTGACAGATATCACCTTGGAAGAAAATATTTATATTTGACAACACTACCAGCTGTAATCAACACTCAGAATCAAGGCTGCTTTGCTAATAACATAAGTAAGATGAATTCTAGTATTTATAAGAGCATAACAGTAAGTTAACTCTTTGTGAATAGATTAGGTAAATATAAAAGTACAATAAGTACAAAGCATTACCTAGTTATACACTCACCCACCCGCCCACCCACCCACCCACCCACCCACACACCCACCCACACACCCACCCACCCACCCACCCACCCACACACCCACCCACCCACCCGCCCACCCACCCACACACCCACCCACACACACACACACTCACACACTCACACACTCGCGCACGCGCACGCGCACGCACGCACACACACACACACACACCCATCCATACATCTGTAGTGGGTGTGGAGTCGTGATTAAACAAAATATCCACTTGTTCTGGTTTCTGGCAATTCATCTCGATGTCAACAGTGACGCTGCCAACCATCACCTTGCTTTTTTAGTCCTTTTGTTCAAAGGTCAAAGGTCAAAGGACTTATGGCCTCACAAAGATGTGCGCAGCTGCAATGACGTTGGCATTTTAAGAGTAAATTAAAGACTCACTATTTTGATGTAGCCTACAACTAACTTACGGTTACACATTTTATTAGTTTTATAATTGTTAGATAACTATTTATTCTATGTCGGATGTATGTACTAAAAATACAAATATAATTGTTATTATTTATTTAATATTTTTTATATTAATTAAACAATGTATTTATATATTTATTTAGCTAATTAATTTTACTATTTTATATGATATCAATATATGACTATTATGTTGAGTGTTTATATTGACTCATATATTGTGCAGCACCATAGACTATTACTGTATAAATATGGTGCTATATAAATCAATACAATTTAATATTTACTTACTGTTACCTCTCACATCACATCACAGAAACTGTTCCAGATCTGTTTTTCAAATTTTGCCCAGATGTTTCTTAGGGTAGTGTCACTATGCACAAGAAATGTAAATTTGATTGAGCCCCTTTTTAAGGCTTGGGAAAGAATACTTGTTTACTCGGGACAGCCTGGTTTGACTGCATCTCTGGAGGCTTAGTTAAACCATGGCTAAGTGACTATTGCATGTGCCCAGTGCCATGCACTACATGCCAGTTGGCCTGGCTGGAAAGCACAGCAGCTAATTGATATTCCATCAGTTAAACTGTATTTTCACTGTATCTATTGATTTTGTGTAAATGCAAGACGAGGTTATTTTGATGCTTATTTGATGATCTCAAAAATGCGTAATTTATATGTATATATGTATAATGTACATGTATATGTATATGTAAAGTTAATATTCTGAACAGCTATAATGAAATATCACACACTTTATAGATATCAATTACATTCTGATCACCGTGCTGGCTGAGTGGAGTGGAAGTAAATAACTCCATCTTGACTAAGACCACCCATGTCCAATCCTGTTGCAGCTGTCACACAATCTGGCTGTGTTTCTGGTCATCTCAGATGGATAACCAGAGAATTTGTTTTAAATTGAAGTGCTGCTTCCACCTCCCATGATGTGATCTCTGGTATCAAATGCAGGATAGTGAAATATCACTTTTTAGCAATAAATACTTGAAGACTTGACGATCTCTTTTGGGTCAGTGTGGAGTATCATACTCTGTTCTTGGTGGGGAATTCCTATCTTTGTTCCATCATCTTATCCTGGTCCTGCCATGAACAGACACCAGGGGTGCCACCTGCCTGCCCTCTACAACCAAACTATCCTGCCGAAATCTAAGCCAACCCATGACCCCAGTAAGTGACCTAGACCTGTTGGTAACCAACCCATGACCCCAGTAAGTGACCTAGACCTGGATGTGACCAACCCATGACCCCAGTAAGTGACCTAGACCTGGAGGTAACCAACCTATGACCCCAGTAAGTGACCTAGACCTGTTGGTAACCAACCCATGACCCCAGTAAGTGACCTAGACCTGGAGGTGACCAACCCATGACCCCAGTAAGTGACCTAGACCTGTTGGTAACCAACCCATGACCCCAGTAAGTGACCTAGACCTGTTGGTAACCAACCCATGACCCCAGTAAGTGACCTAGACCTGTTGGTGACCAACCCATGACCCCAGTAAGTGACCTAGACCTGGAGGTGACCAACCCATGACCCCAGTAAGTGACCTAGACCTGTTGGTGACCAACCCATGACCCCAGTAAGTGACCTAGACCTGGAGGTGACCAACACATGACCCCAGTAAGTGACCTAGACCTGGAGGTGACCAACCCATGACCCCAGTAAGTGACCTAGACCTGTTGGTAACCAACCCATGACCCCAGTAAGTGACCTAGACCTGTTGGTAACCAACCCATGACCCCAGTAAGTGACCTAGACCTGGAGGTGACCAACCCATGACCCCAGTAAGTGACCTAGACCTGGAGGTGACCAACCCATGACCCCAGTAAGTGACCTAGACCTGTTGGTAACCAACCCATGACCCAGTAAGTGACCTAGACCTGGAGGTGACAGGTCGAAACATACGTTTCTAAAAATTTTGCTTCAAAGTAAATTAATTTCTGGCAACATAATTATTAAGGCCGCTCTTTGTGACTACTGGACACTGACCCTGCAGGACGCGCCTGTTCCGTGAGTTCAAGTTGTGCAAGCTTCTGCTACGCCCCCTAGACGACAGGGGGTCTGCCCGCTGCAGCAGCAGTCGGCAGCTGAGGGGGTACAGCCGGCAGACGGAGAGCTACATCTCGAGTCTGAGCAACACCGTGGACAACAGCGCCAATGACGCTGACTTTGACGAGTTCAACCTGCCCTGGGGAGACGTCCGCCGATCTGCCCTCTATCGGTACCAGCGACCGGGAAGTCGCGCATTTAGCCTTCCGGCCAAGATAGGACTAGGTACGTGCTTCCTTATCTAACTAGTTGTTAAATAGGTGATTTAAGACATAGTGAGCATGTTGCATATTACGGCAAACATAATTAATGGGCACTGCAGGATTTAATATCGATCTTTGATATGTTTTAATTGAAAATCTCACACATTATACTTTGTATCATGTTTCATATAGAGTATGTTTGACAATCAAGAGATCTTACAATTAATATTGTCTGGGTACATGTAATTACCCATTTTTAACCACACGCCCAAATGTGGCTTCATTTTCAAGAGTTCTGCTTCACAATATTGTAATTTTAGTCATGGCTGCAAAATTATGTAATATACAGTCTGCAGTAATATAGTTGATTGAGATGAAAAAAAATATCCACAAAAGGTGGGTAAATTGGAGATGGAGATGGAGAACGTAATCCATCAACATCAAAATAAATAACTACTTAATAATAAGTCACATGGTGTGATGTACAATACTGAAGAACTATGCTTTGGAAGGAGTAGACGTGAAGTGACACACTTACAAGTGTTCAGAGCCACACCACCTGTTGCACGTGTCACTGGTGCTCCCTGTCTCACGCAGGAGGCTCAAGTCAGAGCCTGAGCAGCAAGACAAAGACTGACCCCTCGAAGGAGACAAGTGAGACTAGCCACAAACACATCGCACGCCCCGCCACCCCACCCAGGGGTAAGAAGAAGGAAGTCAGGTTTGTGTCAGGGTTCATTTTCCCACCCTGATTCTGTTTGTAGCGTCTTCCTTACACCCCATCTTCTCTTCCCTGTTGTCATCATCTATGGCAGCCTTGTTTGACCTGATCTTCAGTGATGTCTTTTCTTTTCATTAAATGACAGTAGAACAAACAAAAGTAAGTAAGTAAGTAAAAGTAACTTGTAACAGTGTTTTCTGCAATACATTCATTAACCGAGTAGCACTCAGGTCGGGCATTGACAGTCACCCCGAATCTCCTCAGGTCGGCCATAGCCGGCCAGCGAATACATCACAGCATTTGAAATCAGTTTACGTGGTTGCATCTAGTGATTAAGAGATGTAATAAATGCGACACCTATCTAGACATATAACATTAAATTGTGACTATTTTGGACACATCCGTTCTCAAAAGTATTTACCGCGTTTTAGAAATTTAACGGCTATAGTTTTTGTTTTTGGACATTTAAAAATTTCCTGGAGTTAGCCACGTGTACAGCTAAAATGTATAATATATTATAACAAGTTTTATACCAGTGTGTAGATAATTTAATGTTCTTTGAAATAAACCCAACTTGTAGCAGTAGAAATCCAAGCATAAAAAGGTTACACCACAACAAAGTATTTATTTTACCAAACGTTTCAAAATGTCATAGTTTCAAGCAAGAAATGGTCAACATATTTTCAAGTTATGACAACAGTTTTGACACCACTGTGTAGATAGTTTTATTATCTACAACATGCATACAACAGGCAATTGCGAGAATTGAATAATAAAGGCGCTAGAGCAAAGAAAATGTTGCCAGCAATATTTTTAAACATCTAGGTAAAATATTTGAGAAGCCACAGGCTTCAAGTTAAAATCGGCTGCGTGCTAATGGGTTAAACATAATGATGAATAGTTTTTATTAAATGAGCTTCCATGTCACTAAACCCCAGATTTATTTGATACCAATCAAAACTAGAATTTTGTTTAAAATTTGCATTGTAAGTTTAATATTAATATAGAGCACAGTTCCCAGGTTATGGCTGATTGTATTTCTGCAGTCGATGATCGTCATGGATGAGTGACCATGTTAAATTTCTAATTCCAAAATGACATGAAGCATAAAATAGATAGATCAGGCATTGCTGGAATGAATGACAACTGCAGGCTGAATTTATACCAAGTTTGGCTATCTAGCCCTTCCAGATCAAAACTTATTGCCGAATACCTGGTCAAAAGTAGCCATTTTGTATGTCACACTCCAATGAACTTATGCCACTGATTTTCAAAAAGTGCCTCCTGAACTGTTGAAAGACATGATGTGTAGGCATCTACACCACCATAACTAACTGTCACCTGCATGTGTAGCCATCTGCACCACTATAACTAACTGTCACCTGCATGTGTAGCCATCTACACCACCATAACTAAATGTCACCGGCATGTGCAGGCATCTACACCACCATAACTAAATGTCACTGGCATGTGCAGGCATCTACACCACCATAACTAAATGTCACTGGCATGTGCAGGCATCTACACCACCATAACTAAATGTCACTGGCATGTGCAGGCATCTACACCACCATAACTAAATGTCACCTGTTTGTGTAGGCATCTACACCACCATAACTAAATGTCACCTGCATGTGTAGACAGGATGGTAAACCGTCCAAGATCCCGGTCAAGATGAAGGAGGAGGTCAGCTTTGACCCGTCACAGGACTACAAAGGCTCGACAGGGGAAACAACAGGTAAACACCAAGTAAACCTTCGTTGAAATAATCCCTTTGCACTGAAATTACTTAGTAAAATGCTCATACTGACACTACATACTGGGTCAACATATACCACTTATTCAGAAGATGGTTTCCTGAAGTTGTACCAGATGTTTGAACAAATTTTGAAGGAAGAGATTAAAAAAGGATGCATATGTTTTCTGTGATAGTTGCATATGTAAAAATATTCACAGCTGAATGGTGGATGGCTATTTATCAACAGGTTTGTATGAGATATGACTGGTAGAAATGTAGATCACTGACACATTTGAGGTCTCTGAGACTAGAGACTGACCACCTTCCTCCTTGCCTCCGTCTCAGACATGTCTACTTCCCACGGTCGCTACCACAAGAGGTCAGCACTGAGGCTGAGGAAGGCCACCCCAAAGCTGAACCTTCGGGACAACACAACCGAGGTGGACAGTGACTCTGCCAGCAACAAGTCAGTTCTGTTCTTTGTGTGTCTGGGTCAAGTCAAACCCCCCAGTGTATGTCACAAGTCAGTTCTGTTCTTTGTGTGTCTGGGTCAAGTCAAACCCCCCAGTGTATGTCACAAGTCAGTTCTGTTGTTTGTGTGTCTGTGTCAAGTCAAACCCCCCAGTGTATGTCACAAGTCAGTACTGTTCTTTGTGTGTCTGTGTCACGTAAACCCCCCAGTGTATGTCACAAGTCAGTTCTGTTGTTTGTGTGTCTGTGTCACGTAAACCCCCCAGTGTATGTCACAAGTCAGTACTGTTCTTTGTGTGTCTGTGTCATGTCAAACCCCCCAGTGTATGTCACAAGTCAGTTCTGTTCTTTGTGTGTCTGGGTCAAGTCAAACCCCCCAGTGTATGTCACAAGTCAGTTCTGTTCTTTGTGTGTCTGTGTCATGTCAAACCCCCCAGTGTATGTCACAAGTCAGTACTGTTCTTTGTGTCTGTGTCACGTCAAACCCCCCAGTGTATGTCACAAGTCAGTTCTGTTCTTTGTGTGTCTGTGTCAAGTCAAACCCCCCAGTGTATGTCACAAGTCAGTTCTGTTGTTTGTGTGTCTGTGTCACGTAAACCCCCCAGTGTATGTCACAAGTCAGTACTGTTCTTTGTGTCTGTGTCACGTCAAACCCCCCAGTGTATGTCACAAGTCAGTTCTGTTCTTTGTGTGTCTGTGTCAAGTCAAACCCCCCAGTGTATGTCACAAGTCAGTTCTGTTGTTTGTGTGTCTGTGTCATGTAAACCCCCCAGTGTATGTCACAAGTCAGTACTGTTCTTTGTGTTTGTGTCACGTCAAACCCCCCAGTGTATGTCACAAGTCAGTTCTGTTCTTTGTGTGTCTGTGTCAAGTCAAACCCCCCAGTGTATGTCACAAGTCAGTTCTGTTCTTTGTGTCTGTGTCAAGTCAAACCCCCCAGTGTATGTCACAAGTCCGTTCTGGTCTTTGTGTGTCTGTGTCATGTCAAACCCCCCAGTGTATGTCACAAGTCAGTTCTGTTCTTTGTGTGTCTGTGTCAAGTCAAACCCCCCAGTGTATGTCACAAGTCAGTTCTGTTCTTTGTGTGTCTGTGTCAAGTCAAACCCCCAGTGTATGTCACAAGTCAGTTCTGTTCTTTGTGTGTGTGTCACGTCAAACCCCCAGTGTATGTCACAAGTCAGTTCTGTTCTTTGTGTGTGTGTCACATCAAACCCCCCAGTGTATGTCACAAGTCCGTTCTGTTCTTTGTGTGTCTGTGTCATGTCAAACCCCCCAGTGTATGTCACAAGTCAGTTCTGTTCTTTGTGTGTCTGTGTCACGTCAAACCCCCCAGTGTATGTCACAAGGCAGTTCAACTCAAACATAGTCATAAACACCTGGGCAAACATAATTAAGGTACACAACTATACTGACATGCTTTATCAGTAGTAACAAAGTTATGTGCATGGATTAATAAGCCAACTTTATAGCAGTGTAAATGCATCTCATCCCCAGTCAATTTGCAATTTTACTACGTTCGTTTGCCTCTTTTTATCTTAGTTTACCAGTATACCTTTTCAGTGGGTCATGTGCAGTCATGTGCAGTCATGTGCAGTCATGTGTAGTCATGTGCAGTCATGTGCATGTTGTGGTTGCGGTGACACACCACAGCAGCCAGTGCTAAGTGTTGCAGTGTAAATGGACTTCCAGGCAGTTGATAGGTTAGAATAGTTTTTATGTTGAGAAAACAAAATATATCAGATGGCTCAGAAGCTATCATATAAAAATATTTTCTTCCAATATTTTATATATCAAAAAACATAACTTTGTGAATTTTTTCGAGCCTTAGCCCATTGACTAAAGGTCTGAATACTTTCTATATTGGGATACAATATTATTGCAATAGTGTCCTAGCTATTGCATTAGTATTATCAAACAGGAAGTTCCCATGAAATGCAATCCCAAAATATAATTAATAGATATGTTGTGCCATACACTAGTTTCCTAAAATGGTGAAATAGTGGATGATGTTGCTACTATTGATTTGAAATTACTGATGTTAGGCCACTAATTCAGTGAACTTACATAATGAATAAATTAAAAAAATGTTTTATGAATATTTGTTTCAATGTGACTTATTTATCGACTTACTTTACTGTGTATTATCAAAACAATCATTGACTGTGCAATGCATTGATAGTTTCATGTAATGTGACTCCTCTATTACGTACATGTGAGGATGATACATGCCCCATCTCCCTGCCCAGGTCCCAGGAGGACGAGGATGTTGAAGGGGAAGAGGCTGGGGAACCGTACGTTGCCTTCAGCAGCGATGTCGTCAGCGAC